>PYAF01001974.1:79724-94200 GCA_007407185.1 Glycine tomentella
ACAGATGATGTGGATATATATAAGTATGTTTCCTCCTGAATATCTCTGTTTAGTTTGTGTATCTGCCTATATAGTTGTTTTTGTTTTATCTGGATCAGCAGGGGCTTGTTTTATGTTCTTTCTTATGTGGTTTTTATATTCCATGCATAATGTAATCAAGATAAACGATTCTATCGCTTCCGCACCGCATGTATTTAACGCTGATAGCGTGTTATGTATATCATTGATGATAACATGCCGGAGACGTCCGGGGTGTTACACATTACAAACTAAAAAATGGAAAACCATGTTATCCTAGCTTTAGGGAGAAAAAAAGCCTTGGAATTGTTTTGAGAGTGGATTTCAAACAAATGTGGGGTATTTTTATTTGGTTTGGATTTGGGAAGAAAATAAAAGAAAAGAAAGAGTCTAAAAAGCAAAAGTTCAAAGAAAAAAAATGTATAAACAAAGAAAAAGAAGTACAAGCAAAGAAAAAAATGCAATAAAAGTTGTTGTGGTTCATTTTCATCATTGTAAATTCTTTTTATTTAATTTCATTTTTCTCCACCTTGTTTCTTTGTTTCTACCCCTCTTTTTACTTGTTGGTTTACTCCTCATTGCCCCTTTTTTCTCTTAGTTTTAGTCTAAATATCTTTTTCTTATCCAGCCTTTACCTAAGCCATACATTACAAGCCAATAAAGTCCTTTGACCTTTTGATGCATGTGTATTTCAAGTTGAATGAATTAGAGTCTTGTCAAAATTTGGATGTGCTAGTTACATGTGGTGTTTGAGTGTAAACACAAAACCATACACATTAGAAGAGGTGTTGCTCTTTGAGAGATTTCTATCACCTTAGTTCATTCTTAATTTTCACTTGACTACTTTTTCACTTTGCACTTTGTGATCATGTGTTCATGGATTGTTTGTTACCTTAATATCATTCTTCCATATTTCATCTTTCTCACTTTTGTGCATTGTTAGGATCCATTGAAAATTGTGTGTCTTGTTTATACCTTTCTTTTAGTTTGTGGTTTACTTTAGTTTGAATTTTTCTTAGTTTTTCTTTTAGTTTAATTTTTTTCTATTATTTTTAGCTTATTTGACTTCTCTTGGACTTTTATTTTCTTACTCTAACTCAGTTTTTATCTTAGGCAAATAAGTGGGTTTAATTGATAATTGTTGCTTATTTTTGGATTTTTTGCTTACTTGACCTATCTTTCTTGTGCAGGACCTAGAGAGCTCTACAGAACTCCAAATGGCACATATGAGTAGTCCCTGGAAAGATAAGGAAAAGATCTATAATTTTGTCAGAGAAAAGCCGAGGCCAATTCTATTATTTTGAGGGTCATTTTAGGCTTGGAAGTCAGAACATCTACACTTGAGTTTTGGGCTGTGAATTGGTGTAATTAGTAATTAGTTAGATTAGATGCGACATCAGTTATCACAGACCTGGTCAACTTGAAATTATGGGGAGCATATAGTAATGTCATTAAAGCATTACAAGTCTACTTTCTGCAAACCTAGTAGTTCTACAAGATCCAAGTTTTCATATACAACAAACCATGTTAGCCACGAATCATAGGCATTGCAGTAGAAAGAATGGTGGCAATGTGATTCGGATGATACAATGCATCTTTCAACTTCCTTTTTACGTCTTCAACTATAAGATGCAAGGGCATTTTTCAAAACCCAACTTTTGCTGCAAAATTCAACTATTGAGGATACAATAGAGAGTGGTTGTTGACTAAGGTGGAATTCAGCTCACTGTTTTATGTCAAGTGAACGCTAGTCTGATTGAATATGAAATTGACGATTTATCAATATTAGCCACACAAGAAGGTTAACAAAACATGGACAAGGCCAATACAGCTACTTACAATGTTAGTTAAATTGGCCGAATTCAACTAATTTTAAGGTTAGCTGAATGAGTAGAAGATCAATTCAGCTACGTTCAATATTAGTTGAGTGGGAGATTCAACTAAGTTTAGTCTTAGTTGAACATGGATAAGGTCATTTTAGCTATTTACACTGTTAGTCAAAATGTTAGTCGAATGAAAGATTTTGCCTAACTTTAAGAATTAGAAAATTAGCTTAATTAAGTCAAATTTAATTTAATAAAGATAAAATGATATTTCCCATGATTTTCTGGTATTCAAATGACTTGTAGAGGTCAAAGCAATCAATGATAGTTCCCCCTTAAAAATAGGAATCAATTGCCATCTTCTTCAATGTTTGAAATAACTTATCAGTTGGCTTGTGGAAAGAGGAGAATGTGCCTAAAATTTAGGAGTAGTTACTAAGTAGTTACCAGAAGATAAATCTGCCTCAGAATTAGTTAGCTGAGATCCATTGCTACTTGCCAAAAACAACTATGAGAATTAGCCGAATCAATTCAAAACTAGTCAAATGACCCCCAAGCCTAGTTGTATAATTCTCAAATCACGTTCTATGAAGTTATCAAGTAGAAAAATGAGGTCCAATAAGGGATGTGACTTTGTAGCCTATAAATAGACCTTGTAATTTAATTTTTTATAGACACAATCAATCAAACACAAGTCTATTTTATTTTTTAACATTTTCAACCATTATTACTTTCCTTTATAGCCTTTTCTTTACTATTTTCCTTTATCGCTTTGATTTATTGCTTCCATTTTATAGTCTTTCATTTAAGTATTCAACCTTTGTCTTTTGCTTAAAATCCTATAGTATTCCTTTTCCTTAATTCACCTACCCAAGCACTTTCTAGAGTGACTTGGCAAATTCTTCTTCTTGATACAAATCGTTTGATCATTATTTGGAATCATGTTGAATTAAGGCTAGCTGAAACGTATTTCAGCTGACCTTAAATTTTTACATGACAACAAATTGGCATGCCCAATGAGACCAAATAGGTGAACATTTGCCTTCTAACAAAAAAATTTGAATACAATGGTGTCTGCACATAAGAAAGTGGTTCCTGCAAATCAACTAAAGCAATTACCTTGGGAACACCTACAATAATGGTGACCACAACTACTTCACATCCAACACAAAACCAAACCTTTTTTTGGTTGCAATACCTTCTGTTGTAGTGGAAATTCCTGTGGAAGAACAACTAATGATGATATCCTTCATACAACTACAGATGGATAGGGGATAGATAATATTATATCTCTATTATCCAAATAGTTAGAAAATATTGTGAAAAAAAAAACCATTGTTCATAATGAGGTTCAATAAGCTAAGGAGATACAAGAGAGATAGGCAGGATTAGTTCAACTAGTTCATTCGAATTCAGTTCAGGCAAGGTTGGTTCAACTAGTTCAATTGAATTTAGTTCAGGCATCAATGATTTAACTAGTTTAGCCAAATTCGGATCAACTAGTTCAACTAGATTTGGTTGAGCTAGGCTAGCCAATTCTTTTCAACTAGTTCAGCCAATTTCGAATCACCTAGTTCAACTGAATTTGAATCAGCCCAGTCAGTCGAATTTGATTCAGCTAGTTCAACCAATTTCATATCAATTAGTTTAGTCAAATTTGGGTCACCTAGTTCAGCCGAATTCGAATAAGCTAGTGTTGTCAAATTCAGTTCAACTAGTTCAACTAAATCATGTTCATGGAAAGGTGCTACCATAAAAGGTTTTTTAGAACCCAACTTGAAGTTACAATAGCTGACTTAGAGCCTGTTTGGGTACAAGATTAGAAGTGCTTTTGAGAACTTCTCTACTAGAAAAAAGCTCTATATTTCTAGTAGAAAAACTCTCAAAAACACTTGTGGCTTGTATCCAAACAGGCTCTTAGTAAATTTGAAACAACAAGTGGATGAGACAACTGCTGACATCATAGAAAGATTCAGAAAGCTAAGTAGCAAATGCACGGTACAACTTCTAGGGTCTGAATATGCTGCCATAGTTATGGGTAACATGCATTCGCAACTAAGAGAGATGGTTATTACATGGGAATATTTAGACTTGAACCACTTGGAAACCAAAGGTTCCATAATTAAGTATTTTTTATGGACAAGAAAAGTAGATTTAAACAAGAAATAACGCCATGTCTAGTCGAATAACCCCCAAACCTAGTTGTATAACTCACATAACACGTTCTAGAAAGTTATCAAGTAGAAAAATGTGGTCTATTAGGGGATGTGACTTTGTAGCTTATAAATAGGCCTTGTACTTCAAATTTTGACAGACACAGTCAATCAAACACAAGCATATTTTATCTTGCATTTTATCTTGAACATTTTCAACCATTATTGCTTTTCTTTATATTCTTTTCTTTACTAATTTTCTTTCTCGCTTTGATTTTTTGCTTTCATTTTATAGCCTTTCATTTATAGTTTTCAACCTTTGTCTTTCGCACAAAATCCTATATTCTCTCCTTCTTTATTTATCTACACCAAGCACTTTCTAGAGTGGCTTAGGAATCCACATTCAAGAAGTTGATTCCCTTCTTGGTATAAATCATTTGATCATTATTTGGGGTTATATTGAAGAAAGGCTAGCTGAAACATATTTCAGCTGACTTTAAATTTTTATGTGACGATAAAAAGGAATGAAGTTTTTTTCAAATTCAAATTTTGTTTTCTTTTTAGCTTTATGTTGAATTAGTTAGTTAGGTGTTTTGCCTCATTTATTTTGTTGGCTTAGTTCTGCTCGCTATTCTCTCGGTGCCTAATTATAAGATCCTTTCAACTAATTCACGTTCTTTAAAAAAAGTAGTTAATCACATTAAATATGTTGATTGTTTGTACTATCATTGCAAAATTACTTTTTTCTTATCTATCTATTCACTTAATTGTTTCTCATTAATGTTTAGAGAGAAAATACTTAAATAAGGGTATCTAGCAAAAAACTAATTAATGCATCTAGAAATTAGAAAATGACTTTATAAAAATGGACAAACAAATTTCTGAAAAGAGTCTTATAATTTGGGACGAAGGAAGTGGTATGTTGGGAATTGCTAAATATACACTTTCTAATTGTCAAAGGTACTTCCTTTGATATTTTTCTATTTTTTAAATTACTTTTTTTGGAAACTAATTATTTATAATATCATCCATATAAAATTCATATTTAATATATAATGATTTAAGTAGTTAAATAATTTATTCATTAACTCAGTACCTTGGCAGATTTATGAAAAATAATGATTTTTTCTGATTTACTTATTTATATATTATTCCTACTGAATTTAGCATCGAATTTGGTAGAATGGTTGTTGTGGAATTGGTCCTCCTACGTAACCTCCTACCATAGCTCAAGTTAAGGCACAAAGGTAAAAGGCAGTTATTAAGAATAGGTTAGAGAAAAAGTTGATTACCTAGTACAATCAATATTTTTTTATAGAGCAAATTACATTCACCTCCCATGTGTTGATCACTTATTACATATGATATCCCTTCTTCTTCTCATATTACACTAAACCCCTGCTTTTGGCCATCTACTACACTGACAACCCCTACTCCACAAACACTACCATAAAGTTAATGGGAATTAAGTGACTTGCACATGATTTTTTAATGACATTTTCTCTAATATACCCTTATTCTCTTCCTTGCAAACTAACATTAACATAACATGTTGATTTTCTTTTGCAGAGACAAGAAAATCATAGCTACTCAGAATCGATAATTTGATAGTGCACAAAGTTTATATAGAAATGAGGCTTTCCACTTGGCATAGGTGGTTGTGGCAAAGATTTAAACTCCTCTAGATCATGAGTTGAATTTTCACATTGAAATCGCCTACCTTTTTGGCCTTGAATTATGTTCAATGTCCCCTATCATCCCCATCTACATCAATGTTCATCTTATGATAAATTGAGGAATTTTAACTTAGCCAAGAATAATGTTTTTAATTATTTCTACTCTCAAACCACTCTTGCTCAAAATCTGTTAATCCAATACTTTTGCTAGAACAGAATCCAAACAACAAAAAATATGTTTACCACAGGCATAATTCCAATTCCCTCCAATGCATACACCTCCACACTTATTCTCAACAGAAATTGGCCCTAATTGAAAGGGGGAAGCATGGCCAAAGGAACAAAACCTTGGGAACAAAACCTAGAAAAAAAAAGTGTCATTTTGTTGTTCTTGAGAAACACAAGGGTGGTGGAGATGAATATGGGGAAAGCTAATGCATAAATTGAATTATGAGAGAACGATCATGCATAGACCACGAAGCCCGACAACTAGATGCAACTATAGTTTGGGAATGATTTTGCAAACCCTAGCACACAAGATTGGGGCTTGAGTGGAGTTACACAAAGGGGGAAATGAGAGATGAGTTATGTGCGCTTATTGACAAGGGTTATTTGGGTATTTGAAAAAAATTAACACCATTAATGACGGTGACTGTTCAGGGGAGGCAAAAGAGATGCAATTTTAGGGAAGGAATGTGAGTGTGATAACTGCTAAAGTAAGGGAGGATGAGTGTAATTTGCTCTTTTTTATATTAGCGTTCATCTAGGTCAATGGGTCTAGTTTACTGATTTAAGTGTCATTGATCATAGTGAAAATCTAGGATAAATGATTAGGATCTTAGCCTATATTTTCTTATGATATTTTGAGTCGTAGAGATAAACTTTTCTGTTTTCTTGATTTATTATGGTCAAGTTCCTTGTCAATCGTGTAAAGAAGTCTACTCAGTTAGGCAACCTTTTGAATGACTTGCTGAGTCTGAGTAGTACGTATATTATTTAATATTGTGTGGTGTATGTCGTGTCAAATCATCAAACAATTTTCTAGTTCTAAAATTTTCCAAATGAATGACAAGTTAATAGATGAATTATCACTTAATATATGAATTGGCTAGATTTAGGTTATTTTAGTTTAATTAGTGGTCTTGAATTTAAGTTCTAAGTATGCACTTTCATTAAATACTTGAAAGGATATCCTTTTCGCTTATAATGATGTTATCCAACATGAACAAGATTGCCTTTAGTAAAGGAAACATATGGTTTGTAAAAAAATTAAGACAAATTACATTTTCTTTGATTTTAAAGTTATGAAGATTGAATTAGCTTAACAAATTTTAAAAGCTTGTACCCAAGATAATTAAGATTTAAGTTGATATTCTTGTAAAAAGGTGGTATCCCTTGTATCCATTTTATTAATATAATTATTTTGCTTATAAAAAAACTTTAACAAATTTTAAAAGGATTAAAATCATATTAACTAAAATTAAGAGAATAAAAACATAACCAAACCTCCTTATTACTAAAATAGACTTATGAAATATATGTCTTCCAAGCTATTGAAGATTTCACTCCTTCTTTATACGTGAAGATTTCACTTTTTTTGTGAAAGAATATTTCACTCCTTTTTTTTTATTTGGTCAAAGATTTCACTCTTATAGGCTTATAAATAAGATTTGGTAATTGTTATTTTCACTCTCCCTTCTCCTTTTTTATCCCCAAACTACCTTGCTAAATACACGCTTCACTTCCTCTCAAGTAATTCTTTTGAGGGAAAAGGCACTCCCTATCCTTGTACCCTAACCTACAAAACCCTTTCTTCCTCCTTTTTCCCATGTTGAGGAGGCTTCCTCTCTAATTGCATTCATGAACCACATCTAGCATCAACTCTCCAAAGGAACCCATCACCCACACCGACTCACCACACGACCCCAACCACCATGATTGCCAATTGTTGTACACTCGCCACCCCCACCACCCTCTCAAAATTCAACGACCCCGTTCTCCTTATTCTCTTATCACCATCAACATCTTTGTTCTTCTTACTCTTGTTATATTTCCCTCGTTCTCTTTTTCTTTTCCTTATTGTTGAATTGAAATTAGAAGCAAGGTTTGAATCTTAGGGTTTCCTTTGTTTGTATTTGCATATCCATCCTTTTTTTTGTGTGTGTGGATCTATCCTTTTGCACTAGAAACTGCAAGATTGGGGAAGATCTAGTTTGAAATTTGCATATTTGGAGAAATTGGGGTAGATCTAGTTTGAAATTTGTAGATTTGGAGAAATTTGGCCAGATCTTGTTTGAAATTTGTAGATTTGGAGAAATTGGGGCAAATCTAGTTTGAAAGTTTTGCAAACCTAAAGAGAGAATGAAAAGGTAGGCAAAATTAAATAATTAAATTGGCTTAAGAAATTTTGCAAACATGAAGTCGAAACTGCATAGGTTCGTCGACGATGGGTTTGTGGATGGAATAGGTTGAGTGGCATGGAAGGGGAGTGAGTTGTTCTGGAAGAGATATACAAAAAAGGGAGGGTGTATACTTTTTTTTTGGAAAATTGGGGAAGAAAGAGACAAGGAGAGTGCATTTTGTAGGATAGTTTGAGTAAAAAGAAAAGAAAAATGGAGTGTATTAGTATAAAGGGAAGTGAAAATAACAATTGCCTAAGATGTATCCCTAGTTCACAATAACCATACTGGCCTCCATGCTGGGCCTTGGGCCAATACCATGGCCTTGGACATCAACCAAGAATTTTTGGGAATGAACAAAAGATAACTTGCAAGCAACACTTCTAAGGCTCACGAGTGGTGACGATGTATGAATGGATAATATGACAGTAATTATTGTTGGACGAATTTTTTACTTCGAGAGTCAACATAAGGAGTTCATCTATAAAGAAAATGCCATATTTCTTCCTTTTATTAAATTTGAATGTCTCTCACTATCCAACTATAACGAGACTAATTTGACAAAACAGAAACTAAACAATTTTAGTTGTACCATAACATGAAACATATATGATAAAATCTAAATTAAATCTATTATAAAGACAAACATATAAGATATGGATAAATTTATTGATAAAACTACTCCAAAAACAAGACATGATTTGAAAAAAATGTCTACCTTGAAACCTTGCGTTACAATAGAAATTCCTCTTTTTTTAGAGGTTACAATAGAAATTCCTAAAGAAACAATACAATTGAGTTCCTTTATTTTATTTTATTTTTAATTTTGAATCTATAGTCAAATTTGAAGTTAAATTTGGGCTTACTTGGAGCCCAATGTTCCAAAATAGCGGTGGGCACACCCAATTTTTTTTTACTTTTATTGGCCTAGCAAAACAAAACCTTGTACTTGTTCCCAAAAGCCCACACACTATCATTACTTGAATCATACGATTATTTACTTGTTGCATAAAATACTATGTTGTTAACCCTACCAATTATATCATTGGTTTTGGTGAAAAATCTTTTATCATATAATAATATTAATTCTAATCAAAATTTCAATGTAGCATAATATACTGGACTATACATTGACCTTATTGTAAAATATAAAAAAAAACGAAGTCAAAATACCAATCATTTATGTTGTCAATTTATTTAACATGTACAAAAGACAAGAGAAGGTGGATTTTTGTTAAGAAGGGGGAAGAGGTACAAACTAAACTCTATTTCATTCTAAATAAAGGACTGAAAGCAATTGAGAAGAGCTTGTTTAAATAGGCATGAGATCAGAGCCCACTTTTCCAATAATGACTAGTAAGGAAATTAAAAGAATGCAAGAGGCAGGTCCATGTGTTTTCTTCATATTTTCATCATGACTTATAACTTGTATGGTCCTACGGTCATTGCCTTTACTTGTTTTCCCAAAATTCAGTGTTCATACCTGGTGGCCAAATAAACTAAGTATTCCCTTATATATACCCTCTCTTTAAAATAATGATGTATAGGTGAGGTCATGCTGTGCACTGTTGCCTTATAAACTAATCAACACGACTCAATCTCATTGGTGGTATCCTCTAATCGTATATAGTTAATTAGCTAAGCCTTGATTCATAAATGATAAGATAAGAATGCTTAGATAGTTCACGATCAGGAAATTCCCTGCAAATAGAATTTATTTTGCATATTATTTTCTCTATAATATTTAAGTATTTCGATGGAGAGTAACTCTCTTAATGGTTAATTTTTATATCATAATTTTTTTAATTCAATTTGGTAAGTATAAAACAATAATATACTTGCAATTAATTGGTTTAGACTTTACATATATTTCCCCGTTTCGAATACGTACATAATTATTCAATCATAATTTGTTATAGAATTACAAATTATTGACTTTTATAATATATAATTTGGAATTTGAGAATTTCATTATTTCCACTTGTTAATTAATTAGACGCTCTCAATATTTTCTTTATACTAATATACCCTCCCTATGAGGGAGAATTTCACACATTTTCTCCACAACTACCTAAAACAGCTTCCTCTGCAACTATATCAAATTAGTGTCATCTTATCTTTATTTGTATATTTAATCTTTTTTATCACCCTTTATTTTCAATCTACGTACCTTATTTTATCTGTATCTCTAAATTGACTTTCAATAATTTTTTAAAAAGAAATTATCAATAATTAAAAACAACCTTGTATCTTAATTTAAATTATTTATTATAAATTAACATTATAATTTGTATATTTAAAACATTATTTATTATAAATTGTAATTATAATATGATTTATATATTAAAAATATTTACTTATTTGTGATAAATTTTATTATATAAAAAAATATTCTACACAATACAAGACTAAAATACTAGTTGCTTTAAATATTATTACGTAAAATATTTTTAATTAATTATCTATATATAAAAAAATCTTTATGCTAATAATTTATTAAAATTAATCTCGTTTATCATATAAAAAAAGTTTGATAAGTTCAATGAATTCAATCGCTCAACATGTCAAATTGCTCTCAATTATTGAACTGTAATTATAAAGCAAGCAAGAATTGGAAACCGTGGGGATTCAACAGTTTCATAGAGGGAAAAAAAAACCCTGTGTCAAATATGGGTCTCTGAAAGGTCTTCTTTACTTGATTAGCAAAAGTATATTTTATTTTTATAAGCATCACACAGCTGTAGAGAAAGCAATCAAGGAGAGAATAGAATAGAATTAGAAGAAGGCGTTTTCTGACAAAAGATAGGATGAGAGAGAAAAACAAAAGAGATAGAGGAATATCAGGACACAAAACGACAAGGCCAAGCAACAGTTTTCAAAGTTAGTTCTCAAATATTATAGGATTTTATAACGAAAGTTTGCGAAATGAGTGCGGGCCAAATAATGAGTCCAAGGAATGTTTCATCAAAGAGGGTCAAGATCCATGTCAACTCCACCCCACCAAAGGATGGAGGACAAAACTCATACTTAGGGTTACACACCACTAACTTATAAATAACTAGTCAAATTCTTTATTTATATATTTATTTTTAAAATTTCTTCTTCTTAGCCCTTTATCGTCATCACCATCATAATCATGTTCATCATCCTAGCTAGCTTAGACGCTATACTTTCTTAATGGTTGAAATCCCACACACACTAACACAATTTTTCAAATCAAAGAATCAACTAAAGTCAATGAAAAGAGAGACAGTTACCTGAGCAGCACATGCGATTTGACGCAAGAAAATTTCTTATGCCCCAAAAGAAAATTTGTGTTTGCGCGTGACGGGTTGGTAAAGGTTACAAGGATCAAACATATGATTAAGAATTTTAATTTGGGTGAAAAGATGATTTATTTTTTGTCAAAATTATATCAATAAATTTATAATAATTCACAAACTCTGTTCGACTAATTAAATTAAATTGATAAAAAAACATAACTAAAAAGGATGGATGTATTTTGGGGTATTTGTGTATGATTATAGATTAATTAGGGTGTTTATTTATATAACGTCCAATGAGTATAATCAATTTTGTAATGATGTGGCTATTGAAAGACTCAATATCAGTATACTCTACAAACTATAAACAATTAGAATGTGAAGTCACTAGAGAATTATGTTAATTATTAAGGGATCTTATTCTTATCAGATCGAATTAAAAACTTTCTATCTGCCTAAGTCGTAGAAACGTAGGGTTTTTTTCTAGCTATAAGAAAAATATTTATTAATTGAGATGATTAATATTTATTGAATAGTCTTTTAAAAATTATATCCATACAAGCCAAAGTACCTTTGGTGAGGCTGTAGCTTTTTCAAAATAAACAATTAGTTTATAAGTATGCGGCTGTCCAGATGCGGCAAGTGGAATTTTTAGTTGGTTTAGTCGGAAAAGTGTGTGACTGGTGGAGAGAGGATTTTTATAATTTAATCCTTGGTGAGTGAATAACCAACATAATGTTAAAATATACAAGATGCAATATTAAAAATGAGTAACATTTTTCTAATTGGGATAAATTAAACTTACTACTTCTACGATTTTGTGAAATTATACCAATTTCTCTTGCTTTTGTTTACTCCTATATGTATTTGTAACTTTAATTGTTTGAAAAAAAACATTACACCATGACCTCTTATAGGAGAGGTTATTGTAAATGTTAAAAAAGAAAAAAAAAATATGTAATTTCACAAAACTTTAGAAGTTGTTAGTATAATATACTCTATTAATTATAAAAAAAGTAAAGTGAAAACTATTACTAAAATAACATTATTAATATTAAAATTAACTAGATATAAACCTTGACTAATGTTGTCTAAAATGAATATGGAGGCAAATTCAGAATGGATTACAAATGAATTTGTTGATTTATCCAAAGTAGATTGTTTACTTATTTGAATTTCCTTGAAATTGGCCAAGGTATGGCACTGCAGTCTTACAATTTTGTGTCGATCATTCGCATCTAGGAAAGAGTTATTTTCTTATATTCACTTATTTTATGAGCATTAACAAACCTAAATATGCAAATATAAGTTTAAATAGGTGAATACATGTAAATGACACTTCAACGCTTGACACTCAAGTTAATGATAATCTCATCGAAGAAATGAGATATATTAAATGTGTGTTGTACCCATATGGTTAGGTCATTGTTGATCGAGCACTCCACAACTAGACACCCCTTATTATCGGTGATACCCTATGGGCCTGACCAGATGACTACTCGACCAATGTCGGATACCCAATTAACATGATTAAACTCTGAGCAGATATGACCCCAAACCAAATGAACCACTCTTCAAGTATCCCTTCAACCATGTATATATACTCATATTTCTAAGGAGCACTCATTTGCTAAGGTCAAGCCCTTCCTCCACCCTGACCTAACATCCATACTTATAGTAAGATACTCCTCGACTATGGTCGAGTTCATCCCTCAGCCATGTCCTCTCAGATACAGGTAGAGAACAAGATGGATCTAGCAAAGTTTAATTTAAGGGAATATGATTACTGAAAAGTAATATAATCATCATCAAGACCTTAATTATTTGTAGGTAATCACATATTAGCATTCTAATTAATCTCAAATGTAAGACCCATGAATATGTGTATGTAAAGGGTGAGATTTTTAAGGTAACACATATTGTTCATTCTCATTTAGTATATTTGGGAAGATCATTGACTTCAATGATAGAATGTCTTTGCAACTAACTACCTTGCCTATCGAAGAAGGGGCTCTCTAATTACCTAGTACCCTCTTGCATGTACACGTGTTGTTGGTATCTATAGGAGTTATTGGTGGGTTGAATTTCTACCTCAAAGCACATAATCTTTTTATGAAAAATTTAATAATACTTTGTAATGATGTATCATAAGGACAATTTTACTCTAAGTTGAAATACAATGTTAGAAAAATTTGTTTTAAGCTCCATACGATAAGATGTTGACTTTTGTTAATATTTAAATAATTACTATAAGCTTCTTTGAATTAATAAAGTTTATAAAATAGGATAATTATCTTTTTAATCCCTAATTTTTTTTTTGTTTTTTATCTCTAACTTTTTAAGCATGTGTTTAGTTTATTAATTTTTTTATCCTTACTTTTAATTTTTTTTAAGGTACTAATAGTAAGAACGAAAAAATATTAAAAAACTAAAAGTCAAGAAGAAATAAATTTAAAGAACTAAAAATTGATGATAATATTTAAGGACTAGAAATAGAAATTTTTAAAATGTTTAAGGAATAAAAAATAATAAACCCTGTAAAATATGAATTGGGCTAGCTGTGCTGTGGGCTCGTTCTATAACAACCACAAATAAGAACGTACAACCACTCAAAAACCAAAAACTACAATATATTAATTTTTTAGTAAATATTTCTTTTCTCTTGAATAAATAGGGGTCCATCATTTGAATTCTGAAAAGATAGAAATTGTAGTGAGATTTGTATATTTTTAATGGATCGGCATTTTTAGTATTTACTAGCTTAGTGTTATGTGTATTATACATGCATTAAATTGACTTTTATAATTTATATGACTAATTTTTATATTATTTTAAATTTTTAATATATTATTAATTATTTGATTTAAATTTTAATAAACGTATGTTAATAGATATGTCAATAAATATTTAAATATATTTATATATATATATGTGTAAAATTGTTATTATTAGAGTGTTGCCTTGGAGATGATCCTTTTTTCTTTCTTTCAAAATTTATCACATCACATGTTACTTTTAAACACATCTCTAATTTTGTTATTTTTTTTATTGTTTTTTCTATTTAATTTTATTTAATCATATTTTTATTTTTAATTACTACAATTTTATCAAATTAGTTTTAATAACTATTATACTCTTTTTTAA
>PYAF01001974.1:94300-107326 GCA_007407185.1 Glycine tomentella
TTAATTACTTTCAATTAATTTAATAGAATAAAAAATAAATATAAAATCTGCATTAATTAATTAAATTATTTAAAAAAATAATATAAATTGTGACATAACATGACTTTATAAATCAACCCTTCTTTTATATATATATATATATATATATATATATATATATATATATAATATACACACATTAAGTTAATGAAGGTGACTTAACATTACAGAAAATACCTATACAGGCTATACTACTTGCCACATTAGATATACATGTAGCATGAAAATACGTATCATCGCTTTGATCCTTAATTAAAAAATCATTTACTAATATCTCCACCATCAAGTCGCACAACATTGTAACCAATCGACCCATTAGCATATAACCCCTAAACTATCGTCCTCCCAAGCCTCTATGTTTTCATTCTAGACATCCCAAATCCTACCTCCATGCAAAATCTGTCTCTCCATTAAGCACATTGCAACTCTAATGTGATATCCACAATTTTAGAGATAAGTTTGATTGTTTAAGGTTTACTAAATTTTTGGTCTATGTGATCAGGTGAATAATGATCGCATAAAAAGCATAAGGCCTGGAAATCATAAACTATGGTTTGAATCCTTGAGATAATGTGTTTGGTATGAGTAATGGAGAAGTGTGGAAAGTTACGTTAGAACTCTTTGAAGTTTGAACATTATAAGTGTTTAAAATTAATTAAAAATCAAAATTATAAATACTCAAAATATTTTTTCATAAAAAATTGAAATTTATATAAAAATATCACATTAGTATGTCCATTTATATTATTTTAAATTTTTTTAATTATTTTAACATATAATTTTATTAAACATTATAACTCAATAAGTTAGCTAAATAATTTTTATTAATTTACTACAAATTTTCACAACCAAGCTAATCATTCAATTAATTTTATCAAACATATTTTATCCGGATAACGAGTGGACTGGTATAGGTAATATTTTTTCGTCACCCGTCCATATCCGCATTGGTAATCATATTATGTGGGCATCCACAAACTTTATAAGCATATGCGTGTATTCATGATTATCCATATTAAAAATAAATATTTTGAGACATACATTTATTATTTTTTTTTCATATACTAAAAGTAATTTAGAGTAGGTTAATTTGTATATAATATATAAGGATGCCTGACGAATTTCAAATTTTCGATCCCTACATATACGAATATCTTGTTATCCGTTCTTACCTCATCAATAAGCGAGTATTTATTAAGTTGTTTATGTTCAGCTTGTAACAAGGTTTACTATGTGTTTGGTTTACATTAGTATGAAAAAAAAAAAAAAAAGTATGAAGAATGAAAATGAATCAAAAGAGATGAAAGAGAGTAAAATAAGATTATTTGGTTGAGATAAAATATTTGAATTAAAGTGATTAAGTAAGAAAAAAAATTAAATGATTAACCAAAATTCCATTTTATCCCAACAAAGCAAATAAAGAGTTTGGTGCCTCTTTGATAAGAAAACCTTTTTTATATATATAAATTAAAGGCATATAATATATTATGCCATTTGCACAATCGGTTATATGCCAAAATCAAAGGACACTTGAGACCAATTTTTATAAAAAAAAAAAAATGTAAAGGTAGAATCATAAATTATACCTTTATGATAATCGATCATGGCAAAAATTTGCAACTCCAATGGACATATAATCAATTCCCACTAGTACAAAAGAGTGTTGGAAAATAATTTAAATTTATAATTTTAAATCTTTATAATATTATTTAGATTTAAATGAATATTATCTTATTTATAGGATGTTGTTTAGAATTAAAGATATTTTTTATAAATTAATATTTATTTCTCTTTTAAGGAAGTCATGTGAAAGGAGGAAAAGGTTTACAAGTTTATCTAGAATATTTATTTGTGATGATGTTGTGGTTGTAGGAACGAGGATTTAGACCATTTTAAACAAATTAATTTGAAGTCATGAATTTAGGAATAAGAGTGTTAATTAGTTAATAAAATAAATTGTAAGAATATAGAAAAATTTTAAACCATATTAAATAAAATTGTAATATTTTTGTATTTTCTTTATGGTGTTACTTTTTGTTTTATGATGTGTTTCCTTATAATATGAATAAAGAGATGGTGTATTTTTCTCTATAGAGAGAACAAGAGCAAAGCTTGGTCACGGGTTTGGAAAAAGGATGAGTCACACGCACGAATAAAATAAAGGGGGATAATTTCGACCAAGAAAAAAAAATTCCTTCGAGCTTCTTTTCATTTTTTACATGAAATCTAACTGCATGGGTTCACTAACAATTCATCTCTTTCAGCTCACTTTCAGTTATAAAAAACACACTCTCTATTTCACTTTCAGTGCTTTTACTTTCACCAACTTTCACCTCTCACACTTTCACTCGTAACAAACATGATGTTACTTGTGAGCACATGTGAGTATAGATATATTTTTTTTCATCTTTACTTTTAGACCCTTTAGATATTAGTTATTGTATCTAATTGTATATCTTCGACCTATATATACTATTTCCTTAATTATTTTAAATAAATAATATTAAGTGGAATTTTTTTATGTCAAATGACAAGATGACTTTTATACGATATGAAGAAATTTAGAAAGGAATTTACTCGGGTTTCAAAATTTTAAGTCAAAGTTGTAGAATTTTACTGTAAAAGAAGGGCTTTCATTTTGCAAAAATCATAGTTAATTGAAGTCAAAGGCTATGATTCTGGGCCACCCAATTTGCTCGCGAAGCTGACTCAACGTTAGTCAAGCTCTGAAATTATATCAGTTGAATTGTGCTAAATAGTTACTATATTTTTTGTTGACTTATGACTAAGCTCCTTAGCAAACAATGAGATGACCCATTGGTACAGCACTACAAAAATTCTATCACATCAAACTACAATTAATTGCTACCAATTCCGTGAAAATATCTGGCATCTGGCACACAACATTGAAAGAAACTAAACCCAAATTAGTCAACACTTAAAAAAATGATTAATAAAAGCTATATGTCAAAATTAGTGATTTCCTTAATGAATCTATTAATCTAGTTAACAGAGACAGTTTGATGATGATGTTTAATTAGAGAAGTAAACCAAATTATTACGGGTCTTTGGCGTGCAAGGAACTGTGCGTGTGTTCCAACTTTAATTTCATTATCTTAGCCTTTGTTAATTTTGTGGCTGACTTTGCAAAATTCAAAGGAAAAAAAACTTAAAATATTGGACATGATATGGAAACAAGTCAAACACGTTGCCGGATTAACAAAAACAGATGGACCATTGGACCTCAACCAATGAAAGGTAACATATACTGTCTTAATCTTCTTCTCACTCTCATATTTTCCTTGTTTAAATTTGTTTCTGCTTTCACAAAGAGAGAGAAAGAGAGAGAGAGAGAGAGAGAGAGGAGAGTCCCAAATCGTTCGGTTTGTACTTGACATTTTTTTTTGGTATTCTTTCTTTCTTATTCTTCACTCACTCGTGTGGCTTTGTCCCCCTTCCTTCTGTCCTCTCTTTTTTACGATCACACTCATGTGGGGGAGGTCATCACTCACTAATTTGTGTCTTCCTTCACACATGTGTTATCCTCCTTTCTTTTCTATCGGTTTGTCACTTTGCACACCTCAAGCTGACTGCAGTATGACCTCATATTAATTTCTTCATTCTTTTTCATAATTAACCTCAGAATAATCTTATATATCACCAACAATAAAAAAAATTGGTAAATTTTAAAATGGGTATATATAATTAAGCTAATTTCAAAGAAATAATTATTTGTTTTCAACAATTTTCTTAGATTTTTTTTAAAATACTTTTGTCATCCTTATAAATAAGACTCTTTTACCTAATTTATATTTATAGGAATCAAGAAAAATAATTATTTTAGTTAGCAATATTAAATTTATTAATGAATTGTACTATTTAAAAAAATATTCTTAAATTAGTGAGACTCATCATCTCATTATTTTCACATGTTAATTAATATAGAGAGAAAGACTAATGACTATACAATTTACTATATTAATTTGTAGCTAGTAATCTTTTCCAATTCTTACAAGAGAAAGAGTTTATCTTCTTACTCATAGGAGTGAAAATAGGTCATGTCGCCTGACAAGAACCTATAGCTTAGCTTACATCATGTCTAGACTAGATCAAACTTTTTTAAAATATAAACTAGGCCAAGACTTTTATTAAAACTTATTTAGTAAAAAAGGTCAAGCTCATTCAAAAATCCTTTTAACCCTAATAGGTTGACCTATTTAAAAAACACCAAATAAAAGTTTATTGTTAGTATTATTATTACTATTACTATATTCAATTTGTTACAATGTATTAAATATTTATTTATGTCTTTAAATGTTAAGCATGTTGATGTATATAAAGAGTCAAACATAATCTTATAAGTTTATTGAAACATAAATTTATGTTTTTTATTTATAAACCTTATTCCAAAATATATATGTTTTAAATTAGTTATCATGAATGTGAGATTAAACCTTAAAAATATGTGCATATTATAAACAAATTAAATTAAATCCTTATAAAGTCTAATATACATATTTTAACTTCTATTTGGGTGTTAAATAATCACAAAGTAGACTTTAAATAAACTTATAAACCATGAAATTATTTTATATGAGTCAGGTCATATCATTGTTTTATTCCTAGTCAGATTAAACCTTTAAAATAAAATTTCGACAAGCAAACGTGTCAGACTTAAACAACATATTTTTAACCAAATTTAGGTTCAGACATAGCAAAACCTAACCTAACTTATTTTCATCTCTAATTATTTCCTCCATTCTATTTTGATTAATTTTTAACTTTTTTTTCATACATATTAATAAAAGCAAGTAGTGAAAGACAATAATATCTATTATTTTATTAAAATATCCATGTTCTCTTTCTTAATTTCAACAAATGTATATTAACTATCTCAAGACAACAATAATAATTAGACGAGAAAATTGAAGTAAATGTTTAAATATTTGATTAAAAATTAAAAACATAAATTATTTATGATTTTTAATGATAAAACATCAAACAATTTGGAATAGATGGAGTAATTAATTTACAATATTTATTATTTATTGACTGAAAAATTATAAATAATTAAGACTATTGTAATAAAATTTTAAAAAATATTAAACAAACAAAAGATAATTTGAAAGAAGTCTTGTAAAAAGGGAAAAGAATCCCCAAAAGCTTTTTTTATAAAGAGACAAATGATTATTATTTCTTAAAAGTAATCCCTTACCAAACACGCACGAATTAAGTACAAATTATTCTGTAGAAAAAAGGTACAAATTGTTAAATAAGTTTTTCAATTGTTTTTTTTTATATATATTATTGATCATATGTATATTGTTAATTAAGGTTAAAATTCCACTAAAACTGCCACTTCGGGAAATACTTTATGTTAATATATCATCTCTAATATGATGTTAGGTTCTTAATTAATATACAGCTTGTTCTTCAAAGAAAAAGAAAACATGTTGCAATTTTTAACTTGTTAATGATTGCTATTTGGTAAGCCATCACAAACAATCCATCCAAATGGCCTAGCAGCATGCATGCAGCAGTGAGGGAATTGAACTTGGTGCTTAATTAGTCGATTTGTCCGAGATTGTTTTCTTGTCTTCTTGTGGCATTATCTGGGTTATTAAGTGGAGCCATTATCATTCTGTTAATCATAGGTAACCCCTATTTAGCAGCATGGTGACTTCCACGTTACAGCATAAGCAATGTGTTGGCTCCCAACAAAGGACGACTTGCTCAGATATTATCAAAGTGGATCCGGTTAGGCACCCCAATTCACTCATCAGTTGAAGTTATTACAAAAAAATCAATTGGGTAAAAAATATCTGAACATTATTAATGTAGCCGCTGTACACCCAATTTGTCAAATTGTAACACTAGCATACTCTAGTATATATATATATATATATATATATATATATATATATATATAAATAGATAGATACACATGTCACATGTGTAATATCTTTGTTTGACCCTATCCATTTGTCAACCATGTCCACTCATCGAACAATTATACAAATTAATTAATCAATACTATTTATTATTATAATAATGTAAAGTATTTATCAATTTTACAAATAATTAATTTTTATTGAAAAAATTAAACTGATAATTTTAGTAAAATCGTTTTAATTAATCATATTTTTTTATTCATAAATTCAAATCCAACATCTTATTTAAGTAAATATATCCAGTATTACTTCAATCAACCACTTTTTGATAATTAATCAATGTTATGCCAAATCTTAATTGGGGATTTTTCCTCTCATTTTTTCAAACGGCTATGTGATGGGTATGTAACTATGTGGTAACGGTTGTACTTCATGATAGGTTGCACTGTATGAATCAGAGTTGTGTGAGGTTACGGGGTGTGTGGTGTGGCTTAAGAAGAAAGTGTGCTGGTATAGGTAGGGTTGGGCAAATGATTAGGACGGCAGAATATTGAAAATGTGTCAGTTTCAGGGCTCTGACTCTCATGAAAACAAAGCACCCTACAGCTACAAAGGGATCCAAATTGGGACTCAAGTGTCGCTGCACGCGTGCACGCGGCGTGGAGCCCACTCGTTGACTTGTTTTGAAGTTTCAAATTGTGCATTATTGTTATTTTCTATTATTATTTTTTGTAAAGGAGTATGAGATAAGAGTTATGATAAACGTTTAATTTGTCTCGGGGTGATTGAGATATAAATGAGGGAGATAGAAGGAAACAAACAAGTAACAAAAAAGAGATAAATAAAATAAATAATGTAATAAGAATATAAATAAATAAAATATTAAGTAAAACTTTCAATACAAGATAAATAATCTTAGTCACTTTTTATGTATATTTTTAATTGTTATTGATCAATTATGAATGTTCAAATAAGTGAAAGAAGGTTTAAGAATGATAAATATTATATTTTAGAATAGATAAATTAATTTAGTAAAAGTGACCAACCCATAATTGAATATATAATCATTTTCTAAATATCTAATCCTTATTCTTTTTATTTTATCCTTATCCTTGATTCAATTGTTGTTTGACTTTAAAATTAACCAATTAAGCATCAATCAACTTCAAGAAAATAACTACTAAACTAAGAATAAAAAAATTAATTAATTTGGATTAAATCATCAAGCGTCATTAAGTCACAAAACTAATTTCCAAAACATTAAAAGAGAAAGAAGGAAAAAAGAGAGAGAGAGGGGGGGGGGGGGGGGGGGGGGGGAATCAAGTAGGAAATAAAGCGCAAATCAACTCTATGATGACTCTTCCTCTAGGTCCTAAAGATAGGTTTAAATAGAGTCTACCTAGGATAAATTAAGTGTTAAGCTTGAAATATACGGACCCATTATGTGTTAATTAACCCAATTACACATTAATTTCCCAAAGATATAGCCAAGTTTGGAATTAGAAGCACATATGTTGGCTTCCATTATTTAATTGAACCTATAAAAGATCAAATTGGTTTTCAGTGTCTTTATGAAAGTTGTAAAAATATGTCGTTAAAATTTAACCACTATTTTCATGTTGTTTTATCTCGACAACTCAAGATATCTTCAAAATTACAAACCTATATCAGGTTGTGAAGAAAAACAAAGTCCCTAATTTCTAGTTTAGATTCTTTCATTATCCAAGCCGAATTAACCCACAACTTTTTCATGACATTAGTAGACATTTCTTTAGGATTTCTATAGACACTAAGATCACCTCAAACACAATTTTTGTAGCCTATGATATGACCTAAGACGAAAGGTTAAAACACAAAAATTCAGAAGTTAACCAAGATTTATGTTAAAGCCCAATTAAATTCAAACATACAAAACTCAGCTAGAATATCAACGTTATGCACAATAAATATCCAATAAAGTCAAATACAAAATCATAATAAGTATATTCAAATTGGACGGTCTCACTACTCTGAAAAGTGTTGTGACTTTCTTATACAAATGTTCAACAATGTAGCATCAGGATCTTACTTTCATGTAAACCAATACCAAGAAGCAAGATTGGTGTCTAAGTCATAATTCAAGGATTTAAGTCCACTTGTCGTTAGCAAACATATTTTATACATAATTTATCATTTTGTCACCTCTTGAATATGGATTTTCTATTATGTTAGTTGATTTCTATCTAGAATCAATTAAGTTTGAGAACATTAAAAATGTTTTTTTTTTTTTATTGTTTAAGAACCTTACCTAGGGGTTCTTGTTTAAGAATTATTCTTACATTGTGTTATCCAATGCTTAAATTTGTTTAAGAAACAAGTCTTACATATAAGAATGTGGTTAAATGTTAAATTAAATATGATCTCAATGGATGGAGATCTAAGGTCTTCTTATGATTGTGAGTTTTCTGACCAGGTCGAAACACCATGAAAAATGGAAGAATACATATAAAAGACACTCCAATGCTTCACTCACTAATATTCTACCAAAGGGACAAGAAATTATTAACTGTTATACACATTTACTATATTAATAGATGTTTGAGTTGGATTGGATTGTCTCACTTGAACCTCAAATCCTTCTTTGGATAATATTACTCTATCATGCAATGGCAAGATAACTTTATGTTAAAATATATTTTTCGTCCTCATAAAATTGAAAATGTTTGAATTTCATTTCTACAAAATTTTTAGTAAGTTTTTTATCATCTTAAAATTGAAATGTGTCAAATTTTGGCTCGAAGTTAGCTTCAGATAAATTTGAACTTATGCAAGGATTTCTGAAAGTTAAAAACCATAACAAATTGCAAGAAAAATAATAAAAAAATGTAATTTATGGCTCTTTTTTGCAATTTGTGCGATGTTTCTACAATTTGTTATGATTTTTAACTCCCAAAAATCTAACTGCCACAAATTGCATAATGCGTGTTTTCATATATTTGAACCTAGCTCCATAGGTCCAAATTTGACAAATTTCAATTTTATAAGGACAAAAAGATACTAAAAGTTTTACACAGACAAAATCTAAATACTTATAATTTTATAAGGACAAAAACCATAATTTAGCCATCTTTATGTTAAGCCAATTTTTTTGTTCACTATCCCAAATATAGCATAGAAAACCTGCATTCAAGTGTTTAACCTTGGTCAACAGTTCTATTTTTTTATGTTAAGATGTTGGGATATTATTGATGATGAAAGGATACATCAATGGAAATGATTTGGTTCAATTGATTAGGAATCTCCTCAATCCAGCACCTATTTGAGACAGAAAAACCTAAGGAAGCTAATTTATTGGCTACTTGGTTTCTTGCCTTCTTTGTAAAAAGCAGGTCTGTAACTACAATGCTTGGACGAATCTTACGAACATCTTCAATCAACCCATGAAATAGACTTCTTCCACTTTTTTTTTTTCCTTCATTGCTCTACGCTTGGCAAAGTTGAAGGCAGTTTAGTTACAACTAAATTGCTCTAGATAGAGATAACTCGATTGACATTATTAATGCCCATCTAAAAGCAATAACTTCAACTTCTTTAGGGAAAAACTTTGACTTGGTGAACTTTGTTGCTGCCACTATAACATTCCCTTGATAATCTCGAACTATTAAACCTAGTCATATTCCCACATTACTTCTGAAACTAGCATCAAAGTTAATCTTCAAGGTGTGTCATCTGCTAAGGCCTTTCACACAAAAATGCCGTCATTTTGGCTTTGTGTTTGAGCAAGTACATGGTCTATCACTCAAAAATTTGATTGTATCTTGTTAATTGTTTGACTCTACTTCAACCTTCTGGTTTGAAAGATCCATTGGTTTCTTTGATGTCAAATAGATCCCTTAATGGAATGGCCTTTATGCATGCCGTTGTTTCTAAGGAGAAGAGCTCTAAAATTATATTATTATTCCATGTGTCTCCTTCCTCACTAAATAAGTTGAAAACAAGCATATCCTTAAGCATGGCATTTTTGTCACTTGGTAGAATCTGATTCCTCAAAGGAATTGAGATCCATTTGTCCTTTAGAATCTTATGCTTTTTTCGTTCCCACCTTCCACACACAACCCTCTTCCATGACCCACTTCACTTCCAAAATACTCGACCACACAAAGTTTGGTTTGAAGCTCCTATTTATTGGAGAGTTTGGGAAGTACCATGCCTTTACCACTCTTGTCATCATGTACTTTTGATGAACCATCGTCCTCCATCATTGCTTTGTTAAGAGTGAGATGTTGAATGCTTTAAAAATCTGAAAGCTTGTCCCTCCTTCTTTTTTAATTTCAAACAATTTCTTCCAACTCAACCAGTGAGTTTTTCTTCCATCCAAGTCACTTTCCAAAAGAAGTGAGCAATTAAACTTTCTATCTCTTGACAAATGAATTGAGGGAAGAGAAAACAACCCATCACACAAGTAGATATTGAATGGACCACTGATTTTATCAAAATTTCTCTCCCTGCCTATGCTATGATAGAGTTATTTCCTTCCAACCTTTAAGCTTCTTCTAGCCTCGAGCTCAAACAAACTTGAAAATTGAGCCTTTGACCTCCCAATCAAAGTAGGAAGGCCCAAATATTTGTCATGACTTTTAATTAATTTTACTCCCATATGCTAACTTAGCTCATTGAATTTGTTACTAGGTACATTTCGACTACAAGAAAGTTCACATTTATTCAAGTTCACTCTTTGACCAGGAGCATTTTCATAAGCTTTGAGAATAGAAGAAATGTGGCTTGCTTCCTCATTAGTTGCCCTTGCAAAAATGATACTATCATTTGCAAAAAAATAAGTGAGAAATTAAAGGGACATTTCTAGCAACTTTAATCTCGTGGTCTCCCTGTCTCAATCCCCTTTAAGGTTAGAACTCCTTATGGGGGCTTCCATTCATCCTCATCGAAAAAGAAACTAAGCTAACATATCTCATCACAAGGGAGATCCATGTATTAGGAGAGTCTGTTGTCTGCATAACCCTCTCCAAAAATACCCATTCCACCCTATCATATGCTTTTGACATGTTAAGCTTCAAACCCATAAAATTGTGTCTCCTAGAGCATTATCAGTGATCATTCTATTTGGGACAAAGAAACTTTGATTCTCTCCCACTATGTCAGGTAATATCCTTTTCAGCTCGTTGGCTATAGTTTTAGTAACAAGTTTTTAAAAACCATATTACATAAACTAATAGGCCAAAATTCACTAGCATGCATGAAATGTTTTACTTTTGGGATCAACACTATATGAGTTTTATTGATACCTGTGGGGTCTTCCCCATCATTTAGAATATGATGCACCTTGGCAATGAAATCATTTCCCACTATACCCCAAAAATGTTTATACAAAAGAGTTGGGTTTCCATTTGGTCCCGGGGCTTTTGTGGGATGCATTTGAATAAAAACATTCAGGGCTTAATTTTAAGAAAAAGGCTCCAACAATACCTCCTTCATATCGGAAGAAACTCTATTACCAATTGTGCTTGCCACCTCCTGGACCGTAGTAGTATTAAAGGATGTGAATAAATAAATAAAATATTTAGTGAGAACCTCTGTCACATGTTCCTCATCATCATAAAGGACTTTGTTATCATCCCAAAGTCTATCAATAATATTAACTTTCCTCCTTTGGGATGCTTTTCTATGAAAAAAGTTGGTGTTCATATCCCTATGTTGAAGTCAATTTTCTCTAAAACTTTGTCCCCAAAAAATTTCCTCCTACCTAAAACATTTGTCCAGCTCCATCTTAGCCTCAATGGTGGATTCTATGACTTCCTCTATTTGGTCTTTCTCTTGGAGTTTCTTCTACTTATGTTTTCCTTCCTCAATTTTCTTCCTTAGACTCCTAAATTTATCTTGCTCCCAAACCTCCAAATTTGCACCTATATGAGTGATGTTGGCATAAAATCACCTCCATGCATCCAAGAATGTGTTACCACATTTTCACATTCCTCATTCTCCTCAATCCACACTTGTTTGAATCTGTAAAGCTTTTTCCTTTTCCTTTGTCTTCTCTTCATGCTATCAAACTTTAGAAAGATAAGGTTATGATCCGACCCATATCCAGCTAAGGTTGATACATGGGCCTCCTTCCAACACTCATGCCAAGATAAGTTCACAAATGTCAAGTATAATAACCATGGCTAAAAAAAAATAATAAATAATAATAAAATAATATTATTTTCACTGTAGCATGGCGTTCCGAGCGTGGGATCTGGCGCTCCGAGCGTGGCACTATAGCTGAAGGCTATTTTTCACGATTTTTGGCACCATCAGCACCAGGAGCGCCACAGATGCTAGAAATTGGGGCCAGGAGCGCCAAAGTGGCGCCAGATACACTGGATTTTGGCACCATCAGCGCCACAGATGCTGAAAACTGGCATTAGGAGCGCCAAAGTGGCGCCAGATGCACTGGATTTTGGCGCCATCAGCGCCAAAGTGGCGCGATTGGCGTGGCATGTCGGTCAGACCCAGTATTTAAGGGCCAAATTACGAAATTTTGGGCCCAAACTCATTCTTCTTCTTCCTCTGAGCGTCCAGACTCCATGGGAGAGCTTCCAAGCTTCCTAAATGCTTATTTCTTGGCCTAAACACTTCCCTTTAATCACCAAACTTGTGAGAGACCTTTAGTGAGCCACAATCCTTCATCAATTACCTTTGAAAACCCCTTAATCTTAGAGTCTCTTTTCTCAAGGGAAGGTTAGAGAACTCGAGCTGGGCGAGGAATAAGGACTTTTCACGGACACCCGGGCTAAGAGAAGAGGTCTAGAGGCTTTCCTCACCATTTTTGAGGTAAGAAACTCGAGATTTCTCGGTTGATTTATAATTTGGGTTTGGATGAATAGTGACCCACTTGTGATAGGGCTTGTTTTAGCCTTAGGTCCTTTAGAAAAACGTGTTTAGAATGTTGTGAGGATGAAGGATTAGCTCTCAGATTCTAGTTTGGTGGACTTTGAATTTTGGCTCTATGGTTATGCACGTGTGGCTTGTGTTTTGAGTCACTTGATGCTTATATGACATGCAAGAGCCTTGTTAATGGTTTTGATGTGCTTGAGAGGCCATATGAACGGTGTCTTGT
>PYAF01001974.1:121441-142527 GCA_007407185.1 Glycine tomentella
ATACTAAAAAAATTGAAATCTAATTAGTTAATATATTTATTGCAAAATAATATTTGATTCTATGTTTTATTACTTCATATACAAAAATTTATATAACAAGATATACTAAAATTTATTTATTAAAAATATACTTATATCACATAACAAATTTAAATTGATTGATTAATATTATTATAAATTAATTTTTTTTATGTTAAAGGCCACAAAAAAGTTTCACGGAAAATAATTTTATTCGAGTCAAATCATAAAAAATCATTGCAGTTTTATCACCATGTTATTTCATTTTTTTTATGAAATATATATTATATATTATGTTCAGTATTACATAAAATATGTTATTATTCTTTTGATTGAATAATCAATTTGTATAATTATTTATTACTTATTAATTTCTATAATTTTATGTTATTATTGTATAATTTCACTCACTTTCTTTTTGTTGATTTAATATTTATAAGATAATGTAATTATTTAAATAAATATATAATAAATTTATTAAACTTAATTTATGGAATATATTTGTATTTTGTTGAATGATATTTATTTATTAGGTTGAAATATTTATACTAAAAATATTTTAAATCTAATTAGTTAATATATCTTTTATAAAATAATATTTGATTTTGAGTTTAACAGCTTCATATACAAAAATTTGTTGAGTAATATTTATATAATAATGTAACTTTATAATATGAAATAAGATATATATTAAAATTTATTTATTAAATATAATAATTAACACAACTGTATTTGGCGAGCTCGCCTGCCACATAATTAGCTTCACAAAAAATGTGCCTCCGTGAATGTAGGCCTCCACCAACCATGAATTAATTCTTTTTTATCATATTCACCAATTGAAACCAACTGTGTGTAGGCTCACATTAACCCTCAATCATTAAAATTGCACCTTCGCAGTTAAGCTTATACTATTCAGGGTTTAGACTTTAGAGGTCTCATGAGATAGATGAGTCACTCCAAACTATACCCCTCTGACGTTGCAAACAAGATTGATCTTCCATGTTTGCTTAATATTAATGACTATCCTTCTGATACGACAAATCAAGCTATCAACCGAGGAGGAGAAGAAATAAAAAATAAATAAAAATCATTCATATTCATCCATAAGAAATATAAAGCCATGCCAAACATCACATCCCAATCCCTCTCTCCATTAGAAGAAGGCATGGTGATGGTATCATGCATCCACGTGCGATAATCGTTCATGAAAGATTGAGATGTTGTCAATTCATTCGAATTTTGCTCTAAACCTGTTGGGAAAAAATGCAATCACGAATGTCATTAGTGATAGATTCTTGAAACTCCTGACAAAGAGGACACAAGTTCAATATGTTAGACCCTTTCTATATCTTGATTCATTGGTGAGCATTGCTTGTCTATCAACTTTCCATGCATGAATTTTCTCATTCTTTCAGGCCATCGCTACTTCCATATAGTGCGTAATAAAGGCCGTTATCATCTTTTTGAGCCACAATTGCTTTGTAAGAAGATTTAATCATAAAGTTGGTATCATTTGTGTCTCTAAGCAGGAACATCATTCCGTGGAGTTATGTCAAGAGGCACCGCTACTTTTATAACATTACACACATTATGAAGAATGACCCTCTAAAGCTTATCAAGATTACAACTCCCCTAAGGAAGGACAGAATTATTCTCTGCGGCAGGCTTATCAATCTCATCCAGAAGAATTAGAGCAATATTCAACAACATCTAGCTAGTTGAAGTTACCTATTTTGATCTTTTCGTCAATCTCAAAGTAACACAAGCACCTCTTACAACACTTGAAATCAACATCAATATCTGTATGCAATAAACAATAAATGAGCGGTATTTATATATTTTTCTACAAACACTTTTTAATTGAAAAATTACTAACATATGAAAAAATCTTTAGTGCAAGATTTTGAACAAGGATCTTGAGTTCAAGATCTGATCTTCACTAGATCTCCTAATAAAGGAATTGAAGAGATTTTCAACATTGAGGATGAGTTCTTGTAGAAGATATTTTAAGATCTGCATATTGTTCAAAAAAGAATAAATTTTCTTCATTTTTCTCTCTCCTTAAGATCTCAAAATGAGATCTACTATTAAAGAAAAAAATGGAAGAGATCTTTAATCCTATTTGGTACTATATGATTTACCAAAAAATAATCTAAGATTCCAATTTGAGATCTACTACTAAAAATGCTCTCAATGAGTTTTAATCATTAATAACAAATACCAAACATTTAATGCTACTAAATATCAGGAAATTTCATTTACTTTATTCTTATTACCATTTATGATTTTTCTTATAAGTACATTTATTGTATATATTTATTTAAAGGATAAGAACAAACAAATGTTAATACAATAAATGTACTTAGAAAAAAAAAATTCAAGAATGCTAATTAAGGATAAAGTTAATGTAATTTTATAGTATTAGTAACATTAAATGCTTCATCCTTTTTATTTGATAATTAAAACTCACTGTTACAGGTTAGAAATCTTCAATTAATGAGTGTCTGTAAAAAATATATAAATATTGAATTTCAATTAATGTTCTTTTAATGCAGAGAATTATTGATGCTGATTTCATGGGTTATAAGTGGTGCTTTTGTTACTTTGAGATTGATGAAAAGATCAAAAGAAGTAACTTCAACTGAACCTTTTAACTCTCATGACTAATAGACTGTCTTCAACTTATACTATTTTGTCACATTCGCTTGTGTCAAGTAAAATTTTCTAGATTTTGCTTTGCTCTCTTCATTTTAGTTTTGTCTTAAGCAACCTTTGAGAGGTTTTGGATGATCTTAGGAAGATTAAGTCTTTAGAATATTGATTATATATATGATTTTCAGACAATTCTATACAAATTGTGTCTTTCAGATGAAGTGGTGACTTTTTTTTTTTGAGGTTAGTATAGTATTAAATTTGTATTATGTGATTTTTGTATACTAAAAGTAAACTTATTAGTAACTCCAACGAGTTGGTCATGTGTAGTAAAATAGACTTTCACATCTGACAAGTTATATGTTCAAATTCACAATAATATCTAAGGTATTAATACCTATATAAGCATTTTTTGAATTTGAGACTTTTTCTATTTTGGACTGGGGTGTCATTCCTTCTTAATAAATTTTAATGTATAAAAAATATAAAGGCTATTTTAATAAAGAAAAAAAGTGAAGAAAGAAGGAAAGTGAACTCACAAGGCCGGGAAAAATAATCATTGCCAAGAGCGTTTTCTTTAGCTTTTATTGTTTATTTTAGGTGCTGTGCGACGTAAATTTTTTATGTCAAATGTCAGAGAGCGTCTTCACACTTATGTTCTATCTTGCTACTTTCTGGGCCCTTTTGCTTATATTAAGTAATTCATAAAATTGTTCCAAGTTTTGATTTAAAAACAAAAGAAAAAAATGCCTCGTAAAAAAGCAATTTGAAGAATATTTGTCCCCATTGAATCCCATAATAAGCAATCTGGTAACTAAGTTGTGATTGGATTTAGGCGTGCGACTAAATTTCTATTTAAGGAAAAAATAATTTAAAATTTTCAATACTTATCTTAGTTATTCAATTTGAAGATGTTAAATACATTTTATGCTCTTGTGATATTGAATGCTTATTTTTAATATTTTCTTTTTTAATTATTGAGAAAATTATGAATAAAATGTTTTAAAAGTGTATAATTAATTTATTAAAGGTGTGGAATTTTTATTTTAATATTTTCATTTATTTACTTGTTATAAAATTTTTTGATATTTAATTTGACTTTGATAAAAGTTTGATTTATATAGTCTAGTTTATTTAAAAGCTTATTTTACATTAATTCTTTAAATAGGTCAATAAATGATATGTTTTTAAATAAGTTAATAGACTTAAAAGCTAATGAGTCTATTGTTAAAAAGACTGATAAATTTATTATAGACTAATGGGTATATAACTAAATAGACTAATAAGCTTAGAGGCTAACAGGAATTTGTTTTTTTGAAGAAAGAGGCTAACAGGATTATTACACTAAAATCGGAAAAATCACAAAAATGTATTGCATTTTATAACCATTAAAACTAGCTCAAGTAAGAAACATAATAGTTTAGTTGTTAAATAATAAAATAATATTATTTATTAAATATAATATTATTTATACATATATTTAATAGAATTTATTATTTTATCACATCATATTTTTTTTTATTACAATGATGTAATTATGAATTCATAAAAAAATGAGAGAGGATGGAAGAAAAATTCCTCTATAAATTTTGACTTTCGATTAGGCGGGAAATGAAACGGAATCTAAATATTTTAAATAGTTTGACTAAAATGTCTTTATTTTTTTTTTTTCAAAGACGTCTTTATTATTATTTCAATAGTAACCGAAAAAAAAAATATAAAATTGTCCTCATTGCAATTTAATTAGGTATATGATTTGTTCATTCATTTTCTGTCATTCTTCCATTTACGTGCTTCATCTTTGCCATGTCTAACTTGCCTGAGCTTCAGCCAAGAAGCCTCAATCACTAGAGCTTCCAAACATCCCTCAACTGATATTGTCTCTGAAGTCATCTCCAATTATAAATTAATTTTAAAATTTCTACCTTATCCTCCACTTATAAACTAAACAAGGACAAGTTTATTTGTCCTTCTTGTTTTTCCATATTTGCACTATTTTAGGGGGTTCGACCCATACATAAAACAACTAAAGCTGAAATATGTTAATAATAATATAACATATATTAAAAAAAGACCTCACACATTGATAAAAAAACTTAATATACAACTTTTTCATTTATAAAAGAAAAATTCTCTTAACATTTACTTTAGGTTTCATTTTTAGTTAAATCAATCCTACAGTCATTCCCAACTTGTTAGAGCTTCAACCTCTTGAAGCCTCAACTGACAGAGCTTCCAAACACCAACTAGTATTCTTGCTGAAGTCATCCCATATCTCTACCACACTGTCTATTTCAAATTACTATTTTCCATCCATTTGCTTTTGTATTCTAGTAAATTTCAATAATTTGCTACATTGTCTACCATTTTTTTTTTTTGCTTCGGCTACATGATCTACCATTGTTATGCAATAAGGATTCAAATGATAAAATAAGAATATAAAAGTATATTAATTTTAAAATCTCCCCTCTCCCTTTCTCTAACCAAATAAAATGATAATTAAAATTTAACCCATCACTCTCATTTATGAAAATTCCTCCTTTCTCCTCCCCTCTTTTAAATCTAACTGAGCCTCAAAATATACATAAATTAAACTAAATTAATATCATCTTTTACTCTTTTGTTTTTTTAGAAAAAAAATTAGTATATTTTTAGGCGGGAGCCAGCCATGAAGAAAAAGAGAAAATTCTACAGAGAAATAACAATAAAGAATAAACCAAATTCCGATTTCAAAATGACCTTTAATTTAATTCCACTGTCTAATCACCCCCTGAATTGTCAAAGAGCGTCAACCATATTCCTCGCTGTTCCCATTCCCCTCACCAAACCCATTTTTCTCCCTTCACTCCCCAATATAAATACTCCAAAGTTTTAAACTTCTTTTCCATTCATTCATTTCTATTAGTCTCACCCCTTCACCCAGCTCCACACACATTATTACATTACACACCCCCAAATAACACAAAATAACTGACACAGCATCCTTAATTTCATCAAAATATTTTTCATGTTTATGTGAAGATCACGGTGAAGTGAATCCCCCAACAAGTACTATATTATCAGCCATGTCAGATGATCAATTTCAAGCAAGTGGAAACTGGTGGGAAACAGCAAGAAGCGTGAGATTTGAGAGTAGAGATTCACAATCTTCTTCTTCTGGCCTCACCAACAACATGGGAAGCTATGCAGCTTCTTGGCAACAACATCAACAACATGACATGGCAACAAGGTCTTCTTCCATGGATAACAACTCTGTCTCAGGTGGTTCCTCTGTGGTGTTCCATGACCAGAAGCAGCTTCAAGTTCATGACTCATCAGCAGCAGCCACTTCCACCAATGACCCCAACTTGCACATGATGGGCTTGGGCCTCTCTTCTCAAGCCATGGACTGGAATCAAGCATCTTTGCAGCTGTAAGTGTAGTCTGTGTCAAGAGAAAGACTTCTACAACAATATTACTCTAAAGTAATACACCCCAAAAAAATAAAAATTGAAAAGAGAAAAAAAAATAAACAAAAAAAGTTTTTGGATCTTTCATTTTCTGTTTTTTCTTTCTCTCCTTTCATTCAACCTTACCAGAACGGAATAATATTGATGCAAAAAAAAGTTTTAAATTATTGTCACCGCTACAGTTTTGTCGCAATTCTTGATATTACGTGAAATTGCAGACAGATGCGACCATTGCAACCACAACTGTGGTCTTATGTTATAATCGCGATGATCTCAAAAACCTTGATGTTGTGGCTGAAATTGCGGCCGCAAATCCTTTTTATTTGTTTTATTTAAAAAAAAATTGTAAGTTGTAACTTTTTTGGTGTGTGTGTTTGATTGATACAGGCGAGGTGAGAAGGGTTCAGAGAGCAGTTTCAGGTCGATGTTGCAAGAGAATTTGAGCTCATCAGGCACAAATTTTCAGCAGCTAGAAGGTGGGAGCAACAATATAGGCTTGTCTCAACACCACCATCACCATCATCAACAAGTTCATTGGAGGCCAGAAAAGTTGTTCTCAGCTGAGTCATCAAGCAACGAATTCAAGAGGGGTTTTTCCTTGGACCAAACACAGTTTTCTCCTCAATACAGCTCTGGGGACAGCACTGTCACAAGCCAAGGCTTGCCTTGTTCTTTTCAGATGGACTATGTTGGGAACCCTTCTTCGATATTGCAAGGTCTTTTGGGACAAGAGAGCAACAACAACCAACAACAACCCCACCAAGGTGGTGGTGGTGGTGCCATGAATTTTCCTTACTCAGCAGCAAGCTATGGATTGAACTCCAATATTGAGTTGGTGCCTTCTTGGTCTAAAGTTCCGCAGTTTCTGAGAGCGTCACCGCCAAAACAACCACCCAATAACCAGTTGCATTTCACCAACAACGCTCCCTTTTGGAACGCTAATTCTGAGCCTGCTATTAAGGATTCTCGATCCAGCTTCATCCCCTCTTTGCAACCTCCCTTCCCCACATCAAATTTCGATGTACAATCAAAGGTATTGCATTTCATTTTTGCATGACATACATTTAAATAACACTATGATTTTCTTATATGCACTTTCACAGTGATAAAGTTTGAACTTAAGACTTAATACAAACTGTTTAAACTCTTCACCATTATGTTTATCCTTGTAGATCATAACATAACACCATGACATATGCTAATATGTTAAGGTACTTTAAACCTCTAAAAATCTATGTACTTTTTGTTTTATTAATTTCTTCTTATTTAAAACTTTGTTGTCTTTTTCTTTTAATTACAATAATGTATACATAAAAAAACAGATGATATGTTTTATTTTCATTATAAGGATTAAAACTAAATAAAATTTTAAGTAGATATAAATTTTGGAAAAAATGTCGTATTTTCTTGGTTAAATACACAAATAATGAAGTTTGTATTTTATATAGGGTTGAAATGAGACACTACTGCATTTGAGGTCTATTTTACTTTTTTTAATCTTGCTTATCCATGATTTTGCAGAATATATCTGAAGTTAGAGATTCGGGTGGTGTGGTGAAGAAAAGTGGGAGTGAGGCAGCACCCAAAAGGCCCAGGAACGAAACCCCATCACCTTTGCCAGCTTTTAAGGTACAATAAGTGCAACTAACCTTTTAACAAGAAGGGGAAGTTATTTAGCTTTAAACTTTTTATCTTTAATTTCCCTCTCTTTATTTATCCTTGATCATATATACTTTTTCCCTTATATTTTATTTTTCGGTTTTTGAGTCCTTAAACATTGAATATGATACCCTTGTATTGTTGTTCTTAGGTGAGAAAAGAGAAGATGGGGGACAGAATCACTGCACTCCAACAATTGGTTTCACCTTTCGGAAAGGTGAGAAAGCTTCTGATAAAAAATTATCTATAATTCTTTTCTAATAGTATATCTATTTGTAGTTGACCATGATTTCTTGCGTGTATTTATGATATATGAGAAAGAAGAAAAAAAGATGATGATGGCAAGTGTGATTGTACTAATGTTTATTGATTTGAAGTTTTTAAAAATCGGTTTGCTATGTTGTGTGTGTCAGACTGATACAGCGTCAGTGCTCTCTGAAGCCATTGAATATATCAAATTCCTCCATGAACAAGTGACTGTAAGTCCCATCAAATTCCCATTAACATATATTAATTATTCAGAAAAGCTTAATATTAGCGAAATTTTAATCTTGTTTATTTTCTCTCTTTTATAGGTGCTAAGTACCCCGTATATGAAAAGTGGTGCTCCAATACAACATCAGCAGGTAGTATACGTATAGTTATGCATTTCATTTTCTTGAAAATTATCTTCAAAGTGAAACTGAATCTTTTTACGTCAAACTTTTTTCGTGTTATATATGTTGGAATTTCATTTCTTTTCTTTTATCGAGTTTAATTTTAATTTACTATTACACTAAAGATTCTTAAATTGATGACTAAGATCCTGTTTTGATGGAAAAGAAAATAAGAATTAAAATATATATTGAATTTATCTCATGTTAAATCAATTTATATATCTTAGTTTTTGGAAGATTATGTTTTAGTTCATTTCATCTTTTCATTTTCTTCTCTTATAGAACTTATATAAAAGATTATCCATACAGAGTCTAATTATTATAAATATAGCAATTCATAGATGGATGATAGTATTTTTACTGTACTACACTTAATTTTTCTAAATGTTTATGAAAATAAAGGTAGATACAAAATTTCAATATAACAAGATTACGTGAAATTTGAATGTTAGTGGATCTATTCTTGTGCACAGAACAACTATAATTAATATGCGTTAATGCTAATAATTTGGTTCAAAACTTAGGAGTCTATATTTATAAAAAAAAAATTGTTTGTCCTTTTATTGCAGAGTTCTGGAAAATCTAAGGAATCTGAGGGTCTAAAGCATGATCTTAGAAGCCGAGGGCTATGTCTGGTGCCAGTTTCTAGTACATTTCCAGTGACTCACGAACCCACAGTTGAGTATTGGACACCAACATTTGGAGGAACTTACAGATAGCTAGCTTCATTAATTAATTAATATGGGTGGCAAAAGTGGCACGGAAGCAGTACTCTGAGCAACAACAACATGCATGTCTTATCAAAACCTGGCCAAGTTGGGAATGATAAGATGAAAGAAAAAGATATGAAACAGGATAGAAAAAGGCCACATAAATATGTAAAGTTAGTTAGTTCTTCCTGTGATGGAAAAATTAAAGATATTATTTAATAAAAAGGATATAGAGTTGAAAAGAGAGGAAAGAAAGGGAAAGTGACCCTTCACAAGAAGGGTCATATTGAAGGACCAACTACATGCAGAATGATGATGCAAGGGTAAGTTAATTAATTTGTGCCAATTTTTGGAACCATTAGAGCACAATATTATTAATTTATAAGTTGTTTTATAATAATTGAAGAATTATGTATTATGCACACAAGGGGGTGGAGGATTAGAATGATAAGGAAACTTTTGTTAATTTTTCTTGGTCTAAGCTAGATAGAAAAATTTTTGTTAGCCGAAGTTGATAAAGGAGCTTTGTTAATTTTTCTTGTTGTTTTGTTGTGAATAGAGCTGGAACTACCGCTTTAGTTCAAGAAAAAGGAAAAAAAAACTAATTTGAAGGAATCATTTAAATATAGAAGAGTGAGTGAGTGTGGGATATGTCATTTGATTGGAAATCTCACTTTTGATTTGTTTATTTCTTTCAGAATATGTAAGTGGAAGTCAGAGGGTGGCCCACACTGCCCCTTTCAGTTTTTTTTTTTTTTTTTTTTGTCAAAATTGTGTTCAAATTAAATATTTGCATTTACCATATATATTTTGGAGATGCTTGCACACATGCTTTGGTGTTTTATAATGAATGGTCACATAGAGGGGCTTCTATTGGAAGCACATGTAAAAAGAAGAGAAAACCCACAAATGTTTTTATCTTCAGCAAAGTTCTGGAGATGGTCCGGATTTGAAATGACGTATGCATACGTAATTATTTCCCCTTTTATTTCTAAAAGAATAAAAACTGTGCGAGAAATAAGTTATAAAAAAACTGTGCGAGAAATACAACCACATAAACAGAAAATTTTGAACCTAGATTATATAATTTATTAACTAGTTAAAATAATGTAATGTTAATTAGTAAGTATTTGGGTTCGCTTAATAATTTGTTTTAGTATTTTTAAGAATTATTTAGAAAAATAATTATTTTCTAAAAATGAAACTATATTAAGTGAGAAATAAAGATATTTATTTTTAATCGAGAATAAAAGAAATAAATTTTGACTATATAACTTTTCATAAATAATCTAAGTTAAAAGTTATTTTAAGATTACATGGTTATTTTATAAAAGTCACACGACTCTTATATGTATTTTCCTCTGTTCATATAATATCTAATAATAAAGATCTACTCCACTTTGAAATGATAAAATTAGTCCTCTCCTTAAAGGATAATCAATTACTAAACTTAATTAAGTTAACTTATGACATATTTGTTTAAGTTTAAATTTAAAGGGATAATTATTTCTGTAGAAAGTTTCAAAAAAACAAATTCCAATAAAATAATTATTTCTTTAACATAAACTAATCCGTGAACTCACCTAGTTTTTGGTTGATAAATGACTAGTTTATCTACATACTATTAAGTGGTGGTTGAGCGAGGATTTGTCTTTTTTTTTTTTTTTTAAAAAAAAAATACACATAAGGTTTAATACAATGTATGGAAAAGGTTGTTGGAGATAAGGCCCGATGCTATTCTTCTTTTCGCTGTATTATATTCGAAAAAATTGAGACATAATAACAACAAAATTCACAAGGGCATAATAGAATGGCGTATTATAATCACATAATACTAGAATTATAAACTTACTAGATTGGCATATCTTCAAACCTTGCCACTTGTTATGACTTGGACCCTATTGGCCAGAGAGTATTGTAAACTATTTTGTCTTGGGCCAGGGAGAATTTCCCCTTCAGCTCAAAAAGTACTTTACCAAATCTCACTTTCAAACTTCTCTAGCAAGATCAGAACATAAACTAATTAAAATTAACATAAAGCATTTAAGCATTAGCCATTATTGTGTTAACCAAGCTAGTGTGTCATGGGGCTCCACACTATATTGAAGTTTAATTATTTTCATAAAAAATTTGTCTTCACTAGAGAAACTGTCGTACATGATTTAACTATGTTTTCGATCAGGGGCTATCTCATAATCAACCAAAGTTTATTCAATTAATTTAAATAAATTATGAGAGGGAATCAGCTATTCCCTTATTTATGTGGAAAGCATTTGGCACAAAGGTATAAGTACGTTTGGAAGAAGTTAGAAGTAAATAAGAGACATGGGAGGGACCAGCAATAACTGTTTTCTTAATTAGTTACCATCTTTATACTTCTCCAATAACATTAGAGTGGAGTAATAATTATATATTATAAGGTACATAATGAACCGTATATTGAGCGCATTCATTTTGAAAATAGTTAATGGTAAATTAAATATAGTTTTTTTAACCGTTTGAAGAGCATCTTCTTTAGTCTGTAGTACCTTTTCTCGTGAATATGCCACTCAAGAGCAATAATAATAAATAACATATTTATTTTTTAATTATTTTGGAGCTGATTTGCTCTTTAGCTGGTATAAGATATATTGTTTCATTGTTTTTAATAATTTCTGTCGCATAATGCTAAAACATGATTGCTAATCAATGAATGTCGTAGATACCACAGTACATGGACCAAAAGAGAGGAGGAATAGAATCTTCAAATTATTTGGGCCTGTATCAATTTTCTCTAGATTCCATAATTCTTATCCCTTTTCTCAACTTTTTATGGCATCCATTGCAACTCTCGAAAGATACATTTGCTTAACTTTCACTTCTCTACTCTAATCATGTATAGCATTTGTATAAGCACTTGAGCAGAGGAAAGAGCAATAAGTTCATCTAATCACTACGGCGAAAAAAAAAATTTCAATGATTGATAATAGATATAATCAATTATTGCTGTAATTAATTATATGAATGAACGTATCAAGTTAGATGAAAAGTGATTATACGATATATTTTGTTTGAATTGTCTCAATTTTTTTTATAAAAAGATTACAAAAATGGTATCAAGTTACTTGTAATAGTTGATTTTGTATTTAAAATTTTACTTATAAAAAAAATTGTTTCCTTGTATAAAATGAGTAAATATTGTATGATTAAAAGAATTTTATTTTCATCTAATCACTAATTATTATACATATATGATAAGTTTATTTACTTTAAAAGTAATTAATTATCTTAAAAGTCATATTATTTTTAATTAATTGATAGTATCAAGATTTTTATATTGACGGTATATATAAATTAAATTATGTTAAAATTATATTAAAGATTATAATTTAAATTACAAAAGATATTTGAACAGTAATTTCATCAGTTCCTTTTCCATCAATCAAACTAAAATGTTATAAAAAAATCTAATCTAAACATGCTCTAGTAAGTTATACTACAAGGCCACAAGTAACTTTTCTGTAGATTCCATTCCAAGTTTTCTGAGCTAGCTAGTCATGTGTATGTCTGGTATACTTCATCATGTTTGAAAAGGACCGTGTCAATGGAATCAAGAAAAAGAAAAAGAAAACAAAAGAAAAAAAATGAGAGAAAAATTTGCTGCTTGAATTCATGAGAGTGGCTAGTTTAGCTAGCTGAGAAAAGATATGAGGGTAGGCAACTTTTGCCAAGAAACGGTGGAATTGGATGCCGCAAAGCTAGAAGTAGAAAATTGGACACAAACCAATGATAGGAAGGGAAAAAATGGACAAGAATACTAAAAAGCTTTGAGAATCACATGACACTGAATTTTTTTTCATATCAAAGGTAAAGAAAAAGCAATGTGTATCAGAATATTTCTCTTCTTTGTGACAGCTGCCTACTTATGTCGCATGGACCGTCTAATCAGTATTGTTTCAATTATATAGTGATGTATGTATGCATAGTGTTCCCAAATATTGTTTTTAAAAAAATGAAGTATATAAAAATAAAATCATGCCTATATATATTTGTATAGGTTTAAGAAGGACTTGCCACTTGCAAAACAGTACATGTGAAGAGAACTTACGCAGAGAGGAATTGATGACAAAATTAACCAAAATGAATATGATAGAATTTGAGGGAGGAAGTGCCATTTTCATTTGATAGATATTGGAAAAGACAAATTATCTCTTAGAATCGATATCGAGTTTAAAAATTATGTAACATAACTAACTTGTATAGTGAGAGGGTGAGTCCTGACATAGTGATAAAATTATGTCATGATGACTTATTGATCATGGATTCGAATTTGAAAACAATCCTTTATATTTACAAAAGTTAGGCTGAATACAATATCTCTCCTCCTTATCTTGCATATAATTTTTTTTATTCTTGTATAGTGAAGGACATGAAAGTTTTTGCTGCATGATAAAGTAGGTTTTCCGTTTTCATATAAAATTAGCTTTGCTTGTTCCATTTGAGACATTGACTGCACTTGCTTTAGGGAACATTTGAATAGTATATACAACCAATAACATATGTCAGTAGAGCTGAAATGATACATATCCAATTATTAGCATAGGGGCTGTAACTTTTATTTTGAATTTTCTTTAACTAAGTATATTTTCAATTGCTAGGACAAATGAAGTGGCTCTCTACATACATATATAGCATATAGTATAGTAGAGTAGTTTAATTTCCTCAAACTATGCAACTTTTGTTATGTCTCAATGTATATGTGCCTCTTTGTTGGCACTAACATTCATGAGGGGATTACAAAAAAAAGGGAACAAGTGTTTTCTAAGCCTAAAACTAAAGGAAAAGACAAACAAACTTCACATTAGCAAGTGTTAGTAAACAATGTATCTATACCACAAAATAGAACTCAATACAAAGAATTTGCTTCTTAAAAAAGAAAATTGCAAGCACAAAGAATACAACTCAATATCCTCAAAATTGTGTGAATATCTTTCTGGAACTTCTTTACGATGATGGCGATATAATTCCCTTGGTGGAATGCTTTTTGCAACTCAAGTTCAGTTGGTTGCCTATAATTATTGTTGCAGATATATTCAACCACAACAAGGACATACCAATCATTGTACATCGACAGTGGCTTCTCATAGCACATGATAGTAGATAAGTGTATGCTCCAATTCCTGAATCCTATGCATGGTGGAACAATCACTTTCAGAGGAAATCAGAAGGGAAAGATAGCAGGAGTAGGAAAGATAATTTTTTATCCCTATCCTTCTATTGATAATGTGCTTTGTGTTAAAGGGCTTAAACATAATCTGCTTAGCATAAGTCAATTATGTGATAGTGCACTTGATGTTTCCTTTAGCAAAGAAGTGTACGTTGTCCAACACAAAAATGGGACCCAACTCTTCACTGTTAAGAGGAAAGGTAATCTTTATAAGATTTTTCTTAGTGAACTATCAAATTAAAATGTAACATGTCTATTATCCATCAAAGGAGATCACCGAGTATGCCACAAGAAACTTGGACATGCAAGCTTGAGGTTAATATCAAAATCGCAAAGACATAAACTTGTGAGAGGTTTACCAAGAATGTCATATAAAGATGATTTACTTTGTGAAGTGTATCAGAAGGGGAAACAAATTAAAACCTTTTTTTTTTCAAGAAAAAGCTCTGTTTCCACCTCAAGACCACTAAAATTGTTACATATTGATTTGTTTGGTTCAACTAGAACAACCTCTGTCAGTGGAGAGAGATATGGTCTATTAGTAGTGGATGGCTACTCAAGATGGACATGAGTTATGTTCCTTGCTCACAAGAATGAGTCCTTTGAGGCCTAGTTTAAATTCTAAAAAAGGATTCAAAATGAAAAGGGAATATGCATTGCTTCAATCAAAAGTGATCATGGTGGAGAGTTTGAAAATGAGAGCTTTCATCTATTTTGTGAAGAGAATGAAATTCTTCATAACTTCTCTACTGCAAGAACATCTCAACAAAATGGTGTTGTTGAGACAAAGAATAGATCATTGGAAGAAATGGCTAGAACCATGTTCAATGACAACTCTACACCTAAGCACTTCTGGGCTGAAGTAATGAATATTGTCTGTTATTTACAAAACAAAATTTATATTAGATCAATTATAAAAAGGACTCCTTATGAACCGTAGAAAGGACGAAAACCTAACATTAATTCATACTTCCATCCTTTTGGATGCGAGTGTTCTTAACACTATGGACAACTTGGGAAAGTTTAGCTCTAAGTGTTATAATGGAACCTTACTTGGGTACTTTGAAACATCTAAGGCATACAAAGTTTACAACTCTAGAACCTCAGTTGTGTAAGATTTAATGACACAAATCTTGATACAAAAATGTGAGAGCTTGATGAATCTTTTGAAGATTTGAGATTGGACGAAGGCATTAGACCACTGGTAGAACAATCTATAGGAACAAACGCGTCCAATCAAGTAATAGGACAACCTCAAGAAGAAAGATAATCAACTAGACGAATTCTAAGGAAGAACCATCCAGAGACTGAAATCATTGGAGATCCCTCAACCAAAGTACGGACAATAAGATCTCTCAGACAACAAGGTTACACAACTCTTATTTTAGATGTGGAACCCAAGCATATTGATGATGCAATGGAAGATGAGAACTGGGTAAAATCCATGCAAGAGGAACTTGAACATTTATTGACAATGATGTATGGATGCTTGTAGAACTACCACAAGGAAAGAAAGTAGTGAGTGCTAAGTGGGTGTTCAGAAACAAGTTGGACGAGGCAGGTAAGGTTGTGAGAAATAAGGCAAGATTGGAGTCCAAGGGTTACTCACAACAGGAGGGTATAGATTATACAAAAACCTTTGCTCATGTTGCTCGTCTAAAGGCAATACACATTTTACTCTCATTTTTAGCTCATACAAAAATGGGATTATATCAATTAGACGTTAAAAGTGCATTCTTCAATGGAATGATACAAGAGGAAGTCTTAGAACAACCCCCTAGGTTTGGAGAGTAACATTTTTCAACACCATGTTTTTTGAAATGACTCATTTTTTTCTCAGCTTATTATTTATAATTTTTTTACGAAATATTTTGTTTTTCTCTTTCCTAATTTTTTTTTCGAAAAGTACTATCATAAATGAGTATCTAACATAAAACGTTCTTGAGTTCATAGAAACATACAGTCCAAAATGCAGTTTAATATATTACAGTCCAAAATATAGTCCATCATAATACAGTCCAAAATACAAGCCAAAAGATTAGCCCAAAGTCTAGTACAAATTATGCGTCAAAATACAAGCCATCAAAATATCTTCATCTCATCATCTTCACAACCATCCACTGTTCACGTTTTACTGTTCCTCTGCTCGCTCAAATAAATTGAGGTCATCGCAGGTGTCAACCATCGACACAAAAGAATAAGGTAAGTTTATGATAAACATAGTTCAAATAAAAGCAGGTATCAATAGCCATAATATTATTCATAAACTAAATAGTCATAATATCATTCACAAAATAAACAAATAATCATAATATCATTCATAAAACAAGATGCATGGATGATGCATGATTCTTTGTTTTTATGATGCATGATTTTCTCAAGTTCTCATCTCATGGCCATAGTCAAGATAGCTTACTCTCTCTGAATTGGATCGATCAGTCAGGGTAGGTCAGTGTTGCAAAAGGACTTACACCCACACTACATGTGATCATCATGGGTAGGTGATCTCCCCACTGCCACTACCCCCCAGCTTAGACACCTTTTGTCTAAACGCTCGTCTCAATTCTAGCTATCTGACATACCTCCTCTTGAGGTAAATAACACGGACTAGCCCCCGCCAGGCACATGCATAGGAAACATGCATGAATGATTTTCTTTTTATCTCATGTTTACTCTTAAATCTCATATTTACTCTTCTATATAGATTTATATCTCAAATTCTCATATGATTATACTTTGAATTTTCAATATCAATCCTCATAAAGTTCATCATATTAGACATGCTTTCAACATAAATTTACCATATAATTTGGGAGACATGCTCAAGGATTTATAGAACGATAAACAACCACATAAACTTTAGTGAAATATTCCTTTATATAATTACCATTCAAATCAATCATTTTCTTAAATATAATCATAGTACATAAGGATTCAAGTCACTCAAATCTTCATCCATTAAGCTAGATTCAAGTTATTCATTTAAACAATCATTCATTAATCTAAATTCAACTCACTTTTTTTTTAATAATCATTCGTTTAACAAACTTTATCTCTTTGAAACATTTTATCGAACACATGGTATACAAGGCTTAATTCTTCATGGTAACAAATGAGAATCTTAGCATAATTAATATTCAAACCATATTTATCATAAAGCTTCCCCATACCTTGCTTTCTTTAAAATTTTGGACAGCCTTCTTCCTAGTTCTTCACATGAGATTTTAAGTTGGTGGGCTTTTGTTTTGCTTTAAGTCTTTTGAAAAGGACAAGGTGAAAAGGATGTAGGATGCAAGGAGTGATTTTGCACGTTCACTCTTTTGGCCAAGCTTGGTTCCACGGTCCCCACCATCCTTTTATATAAAGTTGTTGAAAATATTCTAAGATGCCTTTGCTAAAAATATCTCTAGTGTCATTATGGCTTACTTTCCATTTGCTTTAATCCCATTGGTTATTCATTGCTCACCCTACATGTGTCTAGTTCTTGAAAATTCCATTTCATTCTCCTTTCTTCTTCATTTTGTACGTTGGATTTCAAGCTTTGTGGTGCAATTCTTTTTATTTCCTTTTCCCTACGTAGAATGACTAGCTTTTAGTAAGTTTTTGTACTTAGCCATGAAATATCTTAAAGGTATGATAACTTAACTTTCCAAATGGACCAATGGCAAGGTTCCAAGCTTTTTAACCATCCATGTGTCCATTCTTGAATTTTCTAAAACCTCCTCCATTCCTCTTGGTATCACACGACCAAGGCTTGATTTGGAAACCAAGCATAACCAATTTTCTTCTCCAATACGTGTAATAGCTTAATTTAAGGAGATTTTGTACTTTGTTTTACCTATTATGTATCTTTAAGTTGAATAAAATTGTTTTTATCATTTATGAAAACCTAATTCCAAATGCCTCTTTAGGAATAAAAATTCTAAAATTATTTAGAGACTAATTTAAGTCTTAGTAGCATATTTAAGCTTTTCTTATCAAGTGGCTTTATCTTAATTCTTATTGGTCCATTTTCCTTTAATTAGTAAAATTACTAAGCTAGCTTATAAAAAAATCTATTCCTCCTATAATTAAGAGAAAATTCCATAGATTTCATTTACCCTTTTCCTGTGTTTCTCTGATGCTTGAGTTAGGCTGAATTAAGTTTCTTTTTCAATTACTTCCTAAAATTCCTAAAATTCTAGTTTATGGTTTCTTTTCACCAATTATGTTAATCATTCATTATCTAGGAGCATATTGTACTTTTATCAAGTTCTTATAGAATTCCTGAGGCTATCTGACCTTTTCAGGGCTGAAGGGTATTTTTGTAATTTTTCAAAATAGCCAAGGGTATTTTTGTCATTTTGACCTTTAGGGCAGTTTTGTAATTTTTGATTTAAGGAAGGGTAATATAATCATTTCCCTTTATACTATTTTCTTAAAGATTCCTAATTAATATGCATAAATTAAATGTAACATCCATATCAAAATTTCATGTACAATTATATTGTTGAAATATGATGGTGTTACATTTTTAAACTCAATAAAGCATTGTATGGACTTAAGAAAGCTCCCAGAGCTTGGTATGAACATCTTAGTTCATTTCTTGTAAACAATGGCTTTGAAAGAGGAAAAATGGATATAACTGTGTTCTGCAAGAACTATGACTCCCAATTTATATTATTTCAAATTTATGTGGATGACATTATCTTTGGTGCTACTAATGAACTTCTCTGTGAGGATTTTTCTAAGCTAAGGCAGGTTGAAATTGAAATGATTATGATAGGAGAACAGAAGTTCTTCTTAGGACTACAGATAAAATAGACCAGGAATGGAATCTATATGCTTCAAACCAAGTATGTCAAGGAACTTCTAAAAAAGTTCAAGCTGGAAGATGTAAAAGAAATGAAGACTCTTATGCATCCAACAACATGTCTTGGACTGGATGAGGAATCCAACAAAGTGGACAAGTCACAATACAGAGCAATGATTGGATCCTTACTATATCTAACTACATCCAAACCTGACATATTGTTAAGTGTCAGACTATGTACCAAATTCCAAAAAGACCCAAGGGAAGTTCACTTAACTGTTGTCAAAAGAATATTTAGATATTTCATTTTAACTCCTAATCTTGGTCTTTACTTTAAGCATAACAAGGAATTCAAGTTGATTAGTTACTATGATTTTGACTATGCTGGTGACAAACTTGAAAGAAGAAGCACTAGTGGAAGTTGCCATCTTATTGGTAGAAACCTAGTCATTTGGATCAGCAAGAAACGAGGATTAGTAGCACTATCCACTACATAAGCAAAGTATATCTTAGCAGCAAGTTGTTGTATTAATTGATGTGGATAAAGAATCAACTAAAAGACTATAGTATATATGAAAGAAACATCCCTATCTAATATGCTAATGAAGCTGCAATAAGTATCTCTAAAAACCTTACTCTACATTCACGAGCCAAGCATATAAAAATTAAGCATCATTTTCTAAGAGAGCATGTTTAGAAGGGAATAGTTCAACTACAGTTTGTACCAACTGATGGTCAGCTTGCTGACATTTTTACAAAACCCCTTACTGAAGAAAGGTTGATTATGTTAAGGGATCAACTTGGAATGACCTTAGTAAAGGAATGATTAATGTCTAAATGCCTGACAACTTACATTCTGCATCTAGAGGATACATCGTTTAATGGCCATACATACATACATACATGCATACATACATACATATATACATACATGATTACCTTTTAAAAGCTAGAGAAACCACCCATATACCCTAATCTTCATTACCTCAATATCAAGGCAACAGTTTATCTTCATTATCTTTGCAAGAGTTCTCAAGATTTTTCTCAAAAAAACTTCACATAAACCCTAATCTTTTTCTCTGCTCACCATGACAAACTCTAGTTAAAACAACGCTTCCACCTGTCCAACCTCAACCACCAGTAAGTGTTCCACCCATTCTTTGTAATATCTGGAATTTTAACCATGTGTTTAAGCCTAGGTTAAGCTTGGATTAAGCTTTGGGATTAGTATTTAAGTTTATGGATTAGAGTTCTTGAGGAAAAAGCTTTTAAAAATGCAAGTTTTAGGGTTTTCTGGCCTGCGGCGCGACCCACGTGAAGTGCGGCGTGACCCGCGCCATATGTATAAATATACCAATGCTGTCTGCCATCCCAAGTGAGTAGCGTGGATATCCAAGTGAGTAGCGTGGGAAGTACTCTGGAAAATCATATTTTCCTCTGGAGTCCCAAGTGAGTAGCGTGGAGTCCCAAGTGAGTAGCGTGGGAAGTGCCCTGGAAAATCATGTTTTCCGCTGGAGCTCCAAGTGAGTAGCGTGAATGTTCAAGTGGGTAGCGTGGGATCGACAGTTTGCTTTTATAAATGCCTCTAGGGCTGAAATGGAAAGGGGAAAAAAGAGAAAAGAGAGAGAGAAAGAAAGAACCTCCATTGATGCACTTTGAGAGCTCCATATCTTACCCATCTCTCATCTAAACACCTTAGACTCAATTGAGAAAATGATCAGCACTTCGAGATAAGTGAGATACCCCGATTGATTTCTGAGAAAAGGGTGAGAAATAGTGAGATTGATTTCTCTGAGAGAACCCTTGAGAGCTCGGAGTCTAAAGACAAAAGAGGCCGTGATTGGGCGAGTTATCTTAGGGAAAGCTATTCCCTGGTGTTTCTGAACATCACAGAGGTAAGAAACTCGAGCTCTAACCGTTGGTTCTGTGTATTGGATTTTGTGA
>PYAF01001974.1:144035-158900 GCA_007407185.1 Glycine tomentella
GAAGGAAATACCTTCAAGGGCCCTGAGTTTACTGAGATTTTATATCTCACCCCTTGTGTGGGGCTATGTTTTGCAGGTGATTCTTCCAGAGCAGCCGAGAGGTCCCAAGGCAAGAAGCCTGTGCAGGATTAGCTGCTGAAGGACACACTAGGATAGAGGACTTGAGCATGTTGCTCATATGTTTTGGTTATGTATTTTTGATGTACCCAGATGGGTTGTTTGTACAGTTTTGTATTGTACAATGGAACTATGATGTATATTCACCATGTTATGATGTACAGTGTTATGATAGTGACTTTGATGATGTCACTTCTAGATTATGCTTCCAAACTGCTTCAACTCTGATTGTTTATCTGTCTGTTTGTGATGTGTGGTTAGTAATGACCCTGGTTAGTAAATTGGGGCCGTTACATTCTTCCTCCCTCTAACCAAACACAAACACTTAGCCTTGACCCTCCACCCCAAATAGCCATTCCTCAAACACTTCCGCCACCACCTACTCACTTTAATATTCTACCACCACTAAATCACTCAGCACCATCCCTCACTCAGGATCAACAATGATGGCTTTTATCACTTGTTTCACCTTCAAACCTACTGTCTTTTTGTTTGATGACAAAAGGGAAAAGTTTATGAAAGTATTTTTGATGTAAACACCAGTCAGTTAATAAAATAAGGTATTTTGGAAGAGTCTAATATATTTGTGTAGACTTAGGGGGAGATGAAAGCTATCACAGATAGCATTTTGATTTGTTGTCATTCATATTAAAACTATTATGATATATACATGCAATATTCATTGCTCAAAATTTATATAGTTTGTCATCATCAAAAAGAGGGAGGTTGTTAGACACTGGATGATCCATAACTAGATGACCCAAACATCACTATTAGAAACTAGATGATCCATCACTGGATGGCCCAGACATCTCTTAAGGTTTTGATGAAAACAAAGATATAAATTTACGTTAACCATTTTGTTACATGTAAGTCAATAGGTTTGATGAATGGAAGCAACACTAGATGAGACTCATCCATTAGTGGATGCCTTGTCTACTGGAAGCAGGAAGTACTCGTCCAGTCCATCCAAATGCTGATTAAAATATGCATTTTATTTGAATGATTGACAATTTATATGATTTTGGTTAAAAGGAATAAATATGCAAATCAATCTTGTATTTCCTTTTATGAGTCTAATGACCATATTGAGTTATGAATGACAAATATGGAAAGTTTTGATCTTATCAGACCAAAATACACAATATATGCTTATTTCAGGAAATAAGTTCAATCTGCACAATGGTCATATTATTTGATCTCGAAGATACTCTGCAGAATTATGATCTTCTCTCTACGTATAAATATGACATCAAGGATAGAAGAACAGAGATGAACACGTATAGAAAAACAAGAGTCGTGAATCAAGGAACAAGAGAAAAGAAAAAGATTTGTTGAGAAATATAGTGAGCATGAAAGGGTCCATCCTTTGTGACATACAAAGTACTTGTGAGAGATTATAACTTCATTGCAAACTAACTTTTTAAGTGTTGTAAAGAACCTCTGATTCTATATCAAAATTTTGTTTATGAAAGCTAAGAGTGGCTTAATGACAAAACAATATTTAGTTATTCTTAGATTTAGGGGATGTTTAAGGGTTGTGCCAGTAGTGGCCTTGAGAATACTTGTAAGCCAGAAGTGGTAGAAAAGAATACTTGTTGTAATCAAGTTTTATTAGTGGAACCCTTTATTGGTTGGTAGAGGAGAACTAGAAGTAATTTAGGTTGACCTAAACAGTATAAAATAAAGTATTTTTACTGCTCTTATTTAGCTTATCAAAGTATTTCAAAGTCCATTATTGATATTATGAACACAAGGTTTTCATTGAAAAATAAGTCATATACATCATTGGACGATAATCCATTGTTAGTCATTGGACGAGGGTATTATAAATTTGTTTATTATAAACATCTTCCTTTTCAAAATGGTTTTATATTTTGACTAACATTATTCAATCCCTTTCTAGTGTGATTTAGTGCATTTCAATATCAAGAAAGATAAGAAAGATGTGGAAGAAAAAAAATGGATCAAACTGGAAAGGCTCAATCAAAAAGTCGTATAAAGAAAGGAAATACAAGCAAAACCGTTCCATCATATGCTCTAAGTGTAAGAATCTAGGGAACTTCTAGTTATAATGTCCAGACCTCGATAAGTCAAACGACAAGAAAATACATTTCAATCCAAATGAAAAGAAAGCACTAATAAGCACATGGGAAGATCTGGATGACTTATCATCCAACGACGAAACAATAAAATAAGCCAACCTCTATCTGATGGTAGACACAACATCATCAAAATCATAATCAAATGAAGAGGTAAATATAGATGACTTTGAAACTCTTCAATCAGTATATCACAAACTTCTTTCAAACTAATCCATGTTTTCCAAAGCTTATCAAAGTTTAAGAAAAAATTTCATAAACCTCTCAAAAGATCATAAAACTTCGAAAGACGCATGAAGAAAGGCAGACACTTCCTTAGTATTTTCCACTCTGGAGTTGATGCCTTTGAAGATCTTCAACTAAAGACTACAAAGTTTCATCTTGAAAATGAGAAAATTTATAAAGTCTATCTTATTAGAAGATCTTCAGAAGTTGGAAAACCAACTGGAAGGCTCACAAGTTGAGTTGAAACAGCTAAAAGAACTTCATGATCATCTACATGAAGAAAGATATGATCTATGGAGAGAGTGTTCACAAGTTCATCATGATTATGAACAATTAGAGGCAAGTAAACATGATCTATGGATTAAATGTGAAAATTACAAGAAAACTGTGAAATTCTTGAATGATAAGCTTGAACAAATTGAGACTCTCAAAAGGAAACCTTAAAGATGTTGTTAAACTATATCAAGAGATTAGCTCTCTAAGAGAAACTTTATCCAAATTTATCAGAGGCCCTAAAAAACTAGACAAGTTGTTGAGATTTAACAAATATCCATCTGATAGATTTGAACATGGATATGAAGGTGAAATTTATAATCATTATGATAAAACTATTGTTTGCTATTTTTGTGAAAAGACTATACATATGACATCCAAATATAGACATCTGCCAAAAACTAAGTCGTCCAAAGCTTTCAAAACTAACAAGAAAGAACCCAAAAAGGTTTAAGTACCTAAAAAGAAAATAATTCATGTTGTAAATATCTTCAACCAAAAGAAAGGCACACCACTCATGGTATCTAGATAGTGGTTGCTTATGACTCATGATAGGAGAAAGGTGTATGTTCCAATGCCTAACCCTTATGCATGGTGGAACACTCACTTTTTGTGGGAATCAAAAAGGGAAGATAGCAAGAGTAGGTTAGATAAGTATTCATCCCTATCATCCTATAGATAATGTTCTTTTTGTTGAAGGGCTTAAACATAATCTGCTTAGCATAGACCAATTATGTGATAGTGGATATGATGTTTCCTTTAACAAAGAAGAATGTTTATCTAAAATAAAAACGTGACTAAGCTCTTTTTTGCTAAAAGGAATGGTAATCTCTATAAGATCAATCTTACCGAGTTATCAAATCAAAATGTAACATGTCTACTATCCATAAAAGAAAATCACTGGGTATGGCACAAGAAGCTTGAACATTCCAGGTTAAGGTTAATCTAAAAGCTACAGAAGCATAACCTCGTAAGAGGATTACCAAGGCTTTCACACAAAAATGATTTACTTTGTGAAGCATGTCAGAATGGGAAACAAGTTATAAACTTTTTATTAAGAACATTGTTTCCACCTCAAGACATCTTGAATTGTTACATCTTGATTTGATTGGTCCAACCAGAACAACCTTTGTTAATGGAAAAGGGTATGGTCTAGTAATAGTGGATGACTACTCAAGATGGACATAAGTAATGTTCCTTACTCACAAAGATGGGTCCTTTGAAGTATTCTTTAAATTTTGTAAAAGGATTAAAAATGAGAAATGATTATGCATTACTTCAATCAGAATTAATCATGGAGGGGAATTTGAAAATGAAGTTTTCTTCTATTATGTGAAGAGAGTGGTATTCTTCACAACTTCTTAAACCCTAAAACACTACAACAAAATGGTATAGCTAAGAGGAAGAATAGATTATTGCTTGAAATAGCCAAGACCATGCTCAATGATAATTCCACCCCCAAGCACTTTTGGGCTGAAGCAGTGAACACTGCTTGTTACTTACAAACCAAAATTTACATTAGACCAATTCTTGAAAGGACTCTTTATGAATTGTGGAAAGAACAAAATGTTGATTTCAGGGAGAGCTGCTTGAAGCATAAGCAAACATTGATTCAAGGTTCAAGTTTTAGCTTTCAACATGCCTTGAAGAATTGAAGAACATCTTGTGATTAAATGTAAAAGGAAGAAATGTTTCTGGTGATCCAATTACATTGCATTCATATCATGCATCAAGTCAATTAGTTTGAGAAATAGAATTCACAAGGCATTGATAGTTTGTTTAAAGTTTTGAAATAAATCAAGAGTTTTTGGAAAAATAATATTTCATACTGGATTAATTGATTATATTAAGAAAAGAATCGATTATTTTGTTCTTGGTGTTTTCTGGGAATCTGTTTAAGAACAAAGTAATTGATTACATATCGGAATAATCGATTATTTTACCTTAGATTACTTATAAACAGCCTTGATGAATTGTTTAATCGATTACCAACCAGCTGTAATCGATTACATAGGCCAAATAGAAAATACTATCTTCCTGGTTTAATCGATTACTAATTGAAGTAATCGATTACATAGTTCAAAACATTTTATGCTGTTTCCTGGTTTAATCAATTACTAATTGAAGTAATCGATTACATAGTTCAAACCAGTTTTATACAGGTTCTTGGTTTAATCGATTACCAAAGTTTGTAATCGATTACACAGTACATTCATAATTGTGCAACTTTCAAGTTTAATCAATTACAAGACGGAATAATCGATTATTTTGTTCGTTGCTCATACCCAGAAATCTGTTGAACAAATTAATCGATTACAATCTTGAAATAATTGATTACATAAGCAAAATAATCAATTACAGGAGCGTATTTAATCGATTACTGACGGTTAGAAAGTTTGTTATAAATAGAACCCATGCTCAACTGTTTTAAAAACTTGATTAATTCGTATTCTGAGCATTCTAAGGCTTTCTAAACATTCTCTTAGTGATTTTTTTGAGTTCATTGAGTTCTTGCATTCACTAAACTCTTATGGGTTGTTAAGTGATTAGTGAGGCAAGAAGTTCTTTTTCAAAGCTTGAGGGAAGTGATGTTCTGAGTTTGTATTCATTCTTCAACCTGGTGAAATCATTCATATGCATATCATTCATTGGATCATCAGGTGACTTCTTTCCTTAATCTTTGAAGTTGTAATTCTGTTTTGAATTCTGTGTTTGTTTGTCTATTGTAATTGGATTTCTTACTTGTAATCTAGAGATAGAGTTTCTCTAGGGGATTTGCTGAGTAGTGTTCTCAATGCGTTGTCTCTAAGAATCTAATAGTGTTTTAGATTTCTGAACTTTATCTAGGGTTGATAAAGAGAGACTTTGTAATAACTTGTAGGAACTGAAAATTGCAATAATGGAACTCCATTCTAGTGTTGAGTGGAAGAAAACTGGAAGTAGCTTCATAGTGTTTGAAGTGAACCAGTATAAATCCTTGTGTGTTGTTTGTTTCATCTATATTAATCAGATTCTATTATTCTTGATTGTATGTTCTAGATATCAACCATGTTCTTGAGCTATTGCATATCTTGGACTGAGAATTAGATTGAATAAAAGTTCTTGGTTTTACAAGTGATAAAGATCCAAAGGGAAAAACTCTGATTTTGTTCAAGAAAATTTTAAATTACCAAGCCTAACCAATTCACCCCCCCTCTTGGTTAAGTGTGAAGTGCTCCCATATTTTACACAAAAACCCAACATTTCATACTTCCATCCATTCGGATGTCAATGTTTCATCTTAATTCTTAGGGCAATAATGGAACTCCATTCTAGTGTTGAGTGGAAGAAAACTGGAAGTAGCTTCATAGTGTTTGAAGTGAACCAGTATAAATCCTTGTGTGTTGTTTGTTTCATCTATATTAATCAGATTCTATTATTCTTGATTGTATGTTCTAGATATCAACCATGTTCTTGAGCTATTGCATATCTTGGACTGAGAATTAGATTGAATAAAAGTTCTTGGTTTTACAAGTGATAAAGATCCAAAGGGAAAAACTCTGATTTTGTTCAAGAAAATTTTAAATTACCAAGCCTAACCAATTCACCCCCCCTCTTGGTTAAGTGTGAAGTGCTCCCATATTTTACACAAAAACCCAACATTTCATACTTCCATCCATTCGGATGTCAATGTTTCATCTTAATTCTTAGGGCAATAATGGAACATTGCTTGGATACTCTGAAACATCTAACACATATATAGTATACAACTCTAGAACCTAGGTTGTAGAAGAAGTAATCTATGTAAATTTTAATGACTGATAGAGTGATTTTAGTTGAGTATTTTTCTATCCTTTTTAGCTTATTTGACCTCTCTTGGACCTTTATTTTTCTATTCTTATTCAGTTTTTGGCCTAGGCAAGTAAGTGGGTTTAATTGCTAATTGTTGCGTATTTTCGGATTTTTGGCTCACTTGACGTATCTGACTTGTGCAGGACCTATAGGGTGCTACCGATCTCCGAATGGAGTGTTCTAGGAGTCCCTGGAAAGATAACAAAAAGATATACAAGTTTGCTAGAAATAGCCCGAGGCCAATTCTGTCATTTAGAGGGTCATTTTAAGCTTTGAAGTTAGCGCCTCTGCACTTGTAATTTTGGGCTGCGAATTTGACTTTCATGGTTGTAAATAGCAAATAATTAGATTGTTGAGTTTGTTTATGGCCCATTTCGTTTTCAGAACTTAGTCACTACATGTATTAGTGACTTTAGTGAAACTTGGGCACCACTCTTTACATTTCAATAAACAAGTTTTATTTTTCATTCCTTTAGTTTTTAGAATCGAACCCTTGTTCTTAATTTTCGCTCTACTGTTCTTGCTTGTTCTTCATTGTTCTTCATTTTTGTTTTTCTGTTCTTCCATTTTCATGCACTCAATCCATGGGGCTTTCATTGATGATGATCATGGAAGGGTAAATCACCAATCAATCCAAGGAACCAACCTAAGCACACAGAGAATTGGAATTCTGGTTTAGTATTTCGAATTCTACTTGAATGTTCATCTTCTTCTTCAATTGCTATTCTATTTTTCATGATTATGAATGCGTTTAGGATTGAAAGCGGATTAGGTTATGGATTCATGCCTAATTTCGAATATTAATCACAAAATAATTGGTTGATATTTCAATTAAGGTTGTGGTTTCAATTAAATTAGGGGTTAATTCGATTGAACAACTTCTAATGAGATTGAATGAACTTTCATGGTAGGATTAATTTTTGAGAACAATGATGATTCGAATTGCTTGGTGAGGTGAATTGGATTGATGTTTTAAATTCTGTTTTACATTCCTTCTTTTGAATTCTGTTAGTTTCTGTGTTGCTCTTTAATTTTAGTTTACGTTTTTGCAAATTTTACTTACGCACACAAACTGTTTGATAAAATTCCCCCCTTACTGTTACCATTGAATTGAAGCTAGAACCATATTGATCGTGTCTCTGAGTCGACCTAGATTATCTCTGTGCTACAGAATTAGCTTAGTTAAATTGTTTTAGTGCGTGTCGACAACGTATTATCAAAACTGGCGCCGTTGCCGGGGACACGGTTCATTGTTTGCTTGCTTTAGTTTGCTGTAAATAGTTCATAGTAGTAGTTATATATATATAAAAAAATCATTTGCATACTTTCACTGTATATTGACATTTTGTTGCACAATTGCATTTTGTCCCATATTTGCATTGTTGCTGCTGTGCATTCTGAAGCATGAATGATGTAGTTTATGTGTGCTGCCAAAAAATAGAGAAAATAGAGCAAAAACAGAGAAAAAAAACAGAGTAGTAGTAGGGAGAGAGTTAGTGTAGCGTAGTTGTTTTTGTAGAGTCATTTGCTGTCTCAAAATTTTTCCCACTTGTGCAGTTTGAGTTGCGATTTGTTCCCCAAGGTTTATCCCCCATTTTAAACAAAAGCAACACCTTTAGGGGTTTGGTGTGGGATCAAATTGGCAAATTCAAACTCTAAGTAGGAGTTTTGGACCAGTTTTTACAATTGGCGCAGGGTCATTCTGGTAATTTCACAGCAAACTATCTCGAAATGGGCTGGAATTTTACTAGAAGGTGCAGAAAATTCATACATCAAGTTGAACCTATTATGGAGTAACATGTTCATCAGGGGTCCAAATCGCCAAATTCCATCGTTTAGACCATTTTTTAGGCAATTTTCTAATTTCATGATTTTTAAAAATCACCAAAAAAATCACAAAAATCAATCATGATTTTTAGACATTCAATGTTATTTTTTTAGATTTTTTAAAAAAATTTTAGGGCAGTTTTCCAATTTCTATTTCATTTCAGCATATATAGTTGGTAGTGTGCTGGTAGCATAGCTGTTTGATATTTCTGTGCTGTCTGTGTTTATTGTTCCTTATGATCTGAACTGTGTATGACTAGGTCCACATCAAGTGAATTACATTCATTTGATCCTGAGATAGATAGGACATTTCACAGATTAAACAGACATAACCCTAGGTTAGATGACTTAGATGACTTTGATAGTGTAGTTTTAGACAGTAGTGTAGTATCTTCTGACTTTGATTCTGAATCTGTTTCTACTCCTTCTGCTTCTACACATCTTGATATCATGGCTGATAACAACCTAACTCTTAAGGAGTTACCTACACCTGATGTTGTTTACCAACCCTGGTGTATTCAATACCCTGAGACTGAAGTCAATTATGAGCTGAAATCTGGCCTGATCCATTTGCTTCCTAAATTTCATGGACTTGCTGGTAAGGATCCACATAAACACCTTAAGGAGTTTCATGTGGTGTGTTCCACCATGCGCCCACATGATGTCCATGAGGATTATGTTAAGATGAAGGCATTCCCTTTCTCTCTGGATGGTGTTGCTAAGGACTGGTTATACCTTCAACCGGATCCTATCACCACTTGGACTGACATGAAGAGAAGATTTTTGGAGAAAATTTTCCCTGCCTCTAGAACAGCATCCATCCGGAAGGAAATTTGTGGCATAAGGCAGTTTCCTGGAGAGTCTTTATATGAGTATTGGGAGAGATTCAACAAGCTGTGTGCTACATGTCCTCACCATCAAATCAGTGAGCAATTACTGATTCAATATTTTTATGAAGGATTGATGTTGATGGATATGAGTATGATAGATGCAGCTAGTGGAGACGCTCTGATGGACAAGACCCCTCTTGCTGCAAGGCAGTTGATTTCTAACATGACAGCCAACTATCAACAATTTGGTGCTAGAGTTACAACAACTAAGGTGATGGCTGCCAATGAAGCTTCTGTCTCTATGGTTGCTGATAACCAAAGATTGGAGAACAAATTGACTGAGTTGACATCCCTTGTGAGGCAGCTTGCTATTGGGCAACAACAGAATGTGATGGTAGCCAATCAACCAAGGCTCTGTGGTATCTGTTGTGCCCCTGATCATCCCAAGGATGCATGTCCCACTCTCCAAGAGACAGAACAACATGCTGAAGTCTCTGCCATGCAACTTGACCAGTCATTTAGACCTCAACAACAGTATAATCCTTACTCCAACACTTATAATCCTTGTTGGAGAGATCACCCAAATTTGAGGTATGGTCCTGGTCCACAACAACAGCAGCCCTTTAGACCTCCACAACAGCCCTTCCAGCCTGCCACTACTAAATACCAACCTCCTCCTTTCAGACAATAACCACAGTTCCAGCAACCTGCACCTACACCTACACCCACACCTCCACAACCTGTGCAGGCTAGTTCTGGACCTTCTTTGGAGGATTTAATGAAGCAAATGGCCACCAACAACCTTCAGTTTCAGCAAAATGTCAGTGCCACCATCCAGGACCTACAGACTCAGATTGGACAATTAGCTACAACTGTCAACCAGATGCAGCAGCAAGGTTCTGGTAACCTTCCAGCACAACCAGTTATTAATCCAAAGAATGTGAGTGTTGTAAGACCTTGAATTTTAAGCCCTGTGATTAAGGTATATAATCATGTTTTAGTTTGACCAAAAGGGAGCATTTAGCAGGGAACCCTGTGAGGGTTGCGGCGCTGTTGGCGCCAGGTCTGGCGCTGATGGTGCCAGAGCACTGGAACGTGGCGCCAGGTTCACGCTAGGGGCGCCATGGTCTCTGGGAAGTGGCGCCTGGAGCGCCAGGTTCGCGCTGGGAGCGCGGAAGCTCTGGAGGTTCACGCTTGGGGCGCCAGATGTGGCGCCAGGGGCGCCAAGTTTTCCAGCTGGAGCGGATGGCACCAGATGTGGCGCCAGGGGCGCCAGAGGTTCTGGAATGTGGCACTGGGGACGCCAGGCTGGCGCTAAGAGCGCCACAGGTCGGGCATGGCCACTATTTAAAGCCCAAAACGCGAAAAACTGAGGAGAAAAGGTTTCTTCTTCCTCCTTCTGCCCTAGACCTCCATTGTTGACATCCCCAAGCTTCCTAGAGCCATATATCTTGACCAAAACACCTTCTTATGGCCTATTCTTGTGAGAGAAACATTTGGGAAGCTTGGATCATTCATCCTTTCTCTTGAGAAACCCCTTTTGAGTGAGTTTTGGAATCTCCAAAGAAAAGCTCAGAGAACTTGAGAGTGGCTGAGACCCATTGCGTGGAAAGGTCACCAGAGCTCGAGGAGGTTTTCCTTGGGTCTTCTTTGTCGCCATTGAGGTAAGAAACTCAAGTTTCTCCATTTGATTTTGATTTTGGGGGTTTGCATGAACAGTGACCCATATGTGATGGGGTTGGAATTAGCCCAGGGTCCTGTAGAGAATTGTGTTCAGGGGGCTATTTTGATGAACCTAGAGCCTTCAGAAATCATTATTAATGAAGTTTGATTTTGGCTCTGAACTATACATGCATAGAGAAAGGGCTGAAGGTATGACTATTGTGAACCTTAGAGTAGATGATAAAGTTGCTCTTGGGATAATATAGATGTCGTTTATGAGCTGAAATGGGTTGGATTATAAGCTTGGTTTTGATAAGGCTAAAGTAAGGACATGCTTGTGTTTGCCTGAACAGAGTCTTAGGAGAGGCTCTGGAGCCTTAGTTAGGCTGATAGGGATCCCATTGAGGGTCTGAGAATCACTTGTGAAACGATTAGTTATGTGTCCTGTGGAAAGGATGATAGTTCCTTTCGTTCTAATGGCTTAGGACCGTTATTGATACGCTATGTGTTTGCTTATGTAGGACGTGAGCTTGATATCTCTAGTGGTGGTGGCCACGATACTTGGGAAGCCGATGTTTTGCTTAGAGTAGGTAAGCTCTTGGTCTTTGCATGTATATCCTTTTCTGTGTTCCACCATGCTCTTAATGGAGTGATGGTTCTGTTGGGAATGACTACATGTATATAGAAATTGTATATGGTGTGTTTGAATGTTGACTTGATGTGTATGGAAATGAGATGTTTGAGATGTGATCTGAATCCTGTGATGGGAGACTTATGTTTATGGCTAAGAATTGTCTAGCTTATGATATGTTTGATGAACTATTGGAATTGAATGTGAAACTGTGATGTGAGATTGATGTGCATGATTAAGAGCTGTCTAGTCCATGATATGCCTGATGGTTTGTGGACTTGAATATGAATTCTGTAAATGGATACAATCCTATGGTAGTAGGATAGATGACTTGAGATTGAGTAAGACCTGCTGTGAGATGTTCCTGTGATATAGACGTAGCCTCCCTAATGGAGATGTTCCTATATGCACAGATGTAGCCTCCTCAGGAAATTGTGTTGAGATGGATTATGAGATGTTCCTGTTATATATAGATGTAGCCTCCTAAAGTGGAGATGTTCCTATATATACAGATGTAGCCTCATATAGATTGTGGAGATACTAGTATGAGATGTTCCTGTCATATAGATGTAGCCTCCTAAAGTGGAGATGTTCCTATATGTATACAGATGCAGCCTCATACAAATGGTTGAGATCCTGGCATGAGATGTTCCTAGTATATAGATGTAGCCTCCTAAGTGGAAATGTTCCTATATACCTAGATGTAGCCTTTGCAGGATAGTGATTTATGCTATGAACGGTTGTAGGCCGTGCTTGGGGGCACCTGAGTATTGACAGGTAGATGTGGATTGAGGTTTCTGGCTGCTTGATAATTGTCTGGATGATGTTCTGGTATTAAATCTGAAATTGTCAGTTTGGATATACCATTTCTATGTATATGTTGGAAAGTGAACCAGGGGAAGGAAATACCTTCAAGGGCCCTGAGTTTACTGGGATTTTATATCTCACCCTGTTTGTGGGACTTATATTCTTGCAGGTGATTCCTCGGGAGGAGCAGATAGATCCCAAGGCAAGAAGCTTATGCAGGGATAGCTTTGATTTGTAAACCTTAGGCCTAGATGACTTGAGCTTGTGGCTCTGATATTTTATATTCGCCTTTGGTTTTATTTTGTACCCTGAGGGGAGATAGATGTACAGTTTGTACTTAGACACAGACGTTATGTATATTCACCATATTATAAGGTATAATGGCTATGATAGTGACATTTGACGATGTCATCCTTATTCTTATGCTTCCGAACTGCTTAAACTCTGATGATTACATGTGTGATTGTTGATTAATGTTTGGTAATGACCCCAATGATTGAATGGGGCGTTACAAGTGCTATTACCTTGAGGAGTGGCACGAAACTTCCAGATGCTGGTGCTAAGAGTGATGCTGGTACTGGTAAAAAAGTTGATGATGGTGCCAAGACAGATGCTGCACCAAAACAGATTCCCTTACCTTTTCCTTCTAGAGCCATTCCTGCAAAGAAAGTAGTGGACTTTGATGCTGATCTGCTTGAGACTTTCAGGAGGGTGGAAGTTAACATTCCCCTCCTGGATGCCATCAAACAGATCCCAAAATATGCAAAGTTCTTGAAGGACTTGTGCACCCACAAGAGGAGGCTTAAGGGAAAAAAGATGGGCAAAAATGTTTCTGCATTGATACAGGGTAAAGCTGTTGATGCCATCCCACTATCCACCTTGCCACCGAAGTGCAAGGATCCTAGCACTTTCTCTGTCCCATGCACCATTGGAGATATTACTTTTGCAAATGCCTTATGTGATCTTGGAGCCTCCATTAATGTCATGCCCACATCAGTTTACAAAGCACTACACCTTGGTGAGATGAAACCCACTGGTATTGTCATCCACTTAGCCAACAGAAGTGCTGCAATTCCACTTGGACTTATTGAAGATGTACTGGTGCGAGTAAATAATCTGATCTTCCCAGCAAATTTTTACATTTTGGATATGGAGAATGAGTCTCCCAGCCATGGTCCCACATTGATCCTAGGGAGACCATTCTTGATGACAGCAAGGACTAAAATTGATGTGCATGCATGAACTGTTTCTATGGAGTTTGGTGATGACATTGTTCAGTTCAACATTTTCGAGGCTGTGAGACATCTTGCAGAGGAGCATTCTGTTTTTCTCCTTGATATCATTGATGCTGCAGTAAATAGTGTAGATATTTCTGATTTACTTTCTGATTTTTCTGATCTTTCTTCTGACTTTTCTGACTTTGATCTTGGTTCTTGTAATTGTACCTGTGATGATTCTGCTGCTGTGTGTAGCATTTGTGCGGAAATTTCCTTCGCACTTTCCTCAGATTGTGTTCCAGGTACAGATACAAGTTCTGAGCCTACTATCCCGCTTTCCTCAGCTTCTAGTCTTCCATTACCTTCCACTATTCAGTCCCCTTCCTTGGAGCTGAAGTCACTACCTGAGCACCTCAAGTATGCATATTTAGATGATGCTCAGAAGCTTCCAGTTATCATATCTAGTAGTCTGCCACTGGAGCATGAAGAGAAGTTGAAGCATGTCTTGAGAGGCCACAAAAAGGCCATTGGATGGACACTTGCTGATCTTCCTGGAATTAATCCTTCCATCTGCATGCATCAGATACTTTTGGAGCATGATTCTAGACCAGTGAGGCAACCCCAGAGGAGGCTGAATCCCACTATTCTTGATGTGGTGAAGAAGGAAGTGACGAAGCTACTAGCTGCAGGGATCATTTATCTCATCTCTGATAGCACTTGGGTTTCACCTGTCCAAGTGGTTCCTAAGAAGTCGGGTCTCACAGTTGTGAAGAATCAAGATAATGAGCTGATTCCGACTAGAGTGGCCAACAGTTGGCGAGTTTGCATTGATTACAAGAGACTCAACCAGGCCACTCGCAAGGACCATTTCCCTCTCCCTTTCATTGATCAAGTTTTAGAGAGGTTGGCAGGTAAATCACATTATTGCTTTCTTGATGGTTTTTCTGGTTACATGCAAATCCGCATTGCACCAGAGGATCAACATAAGACCACATTCACCTGTCCATTTGGCACATTTGCTTATACCCGGATGCCTTTTGGCCTATGCAACGCACCTAACACTTTTCAAAGGTGCATGGTAAGCATCTTTTCTGATTTATTAGAGAGTTGCATGGAGGTGTTTATGGATGATTTCACTGTGTTAGTTCCTCTTTTGATGCATGTTTGGATAGTCTCTCTAGAGTGCTTGACCGATGTATTAGTACTAACCTTGTTCTTAACTTTGAGAAATGCCATTTCATGGTGCATGAGGGTATAGTGCTAGGACATTTGGTCTCTAGTAGAGGTATTGAGGTTGATAAGGCCAAAATTGAAGTGATTACCTCTTTGCCTTACCCCGCTTC
>PYAF01001975.1:0-41694 GCA_007407185.1 Glycine tomentella
GAATGCTAGCACAGGAGATGGCTATTCCTCCTGCTCTGAGATGTGAATACAGGAGATGGTAATTCCTCCTATTTTGTGGCATTAATACAGGAGATGGCTATTCCTCCTGCTCTATTGTGTTTGACTATGCATGTATGTTATTTTACAATGTTGTATGAATCAGAGGCTAGGCCGGTGGGCCATCTATTTGTGTTATTTGCTGTGCTTATGATGATAGTGGGCCAGGGTGGAGGAGATTCCTCCATGGATCCTGAGCTTACTGAGATATATTATCTCACCCCGTGTAGGGTTTATGTGGTTTCAGGTGAACCATCAGGACGAGAAGAGCAGTCTCAGGGCAAGAGGCCCCTCAGAGACTAGGCTGACTAGCTGAGAAGCAGCATAGAGAGCTTGAAGGCTCCATTTTTGATTGTTTTGTTATAGTTCTGTATACCCCTTTTGAGGGATAACATTCTTTTGCAGCACCATGTGTAGTGTGAACCTGTGATGTATATATTGTACAGAACTTGGATATATGTATATGAGACTTTCCCTGAGTACATATGTATGTTTATATTGTTGTTACCCTGCCTAAAGCTTTGTTATCTGTCTTATGTATGTGAGTTTGATAAACTGGATCAGCAGGGGCGTGATTTTATGGTTCTATTATGTGTTTCCATACATAAGATATCAAGAAAACGATCCTATGTTTCCGCTGAACTGATTAATTGGTATTCTTATGCGCTAATCTGATATTATTAATGATAACACGTCGGAGGCCTACGGGGTGTTACATGGATCATTCTATGTAGTTAAAAAAATGCATAAATTAATTTTAATTTATTAAAAAATACTAATTGCATTTTATTTTCTTCTCCTTTGAGTACTTTTTAATAGTTTAGCTCTACGTGTAGTAAAACTCTTCCATAGGACAGCAAATCAATCCAAAGCGTGAGTGGGAAGTCTTTGCTGCAAAGCATTCTCTTCCTCTCATCTGTATAGTATGTACTAGGCATGACAACTTCACCTGTCTCCGTCCGTATTGACCCGTATCCGCCCCGATTTTGAAGGGGAAAAACCAAATTAATCGGTTTCAGGTTCAGGTTCAATTTTTTCTCGCATGCTGAATTCGGGGGCAGGGGCGGTTTTGGTAATGTTGGTATCCTTTCCCGCTCCCACCCCCACCCCGCACCTATTTATCTTATAGTAACACAAATAATAATGGTATTCGTTTAAACCTTTGTTACTATTTGTTATGTATAATAATAATTTAGTTAAATTTTAATTTAATTTGATTGTTTTAACAATATTTTTTTAAAAAAATTATCATTTATATATATCGAGTCTGATAATTTGATTAACTATCATAATAAAGAACTTAAAATATATAAAAATTAAGGATAATTTTAATTAGTTGAAATCTATAAAATTTTATATTAATTAAATGTATATAAAAATTAAACTTAGTTTTTGTTCTTTTAACTTTTGTTGGGGGAAGGAATTTGTGTTTGTAAGCATGCGTTTTGTATTGTTATTCAATTATTTCATATCAAGAACGATAATTTTTAATATGAGAATTTAGCCAAAATAACCAAGGAAAAAAAACAAAAGAATGAAAAAGATTTAATCAAGAAGTAAAATTATTTTATACTATTATATATTCAGTGGTGTAATTAATGACGTATCATATTTTTTTTATTTTGTTTCAAACTTCATGTAAATTCTATTGAGGATAATTATGTTCAAATATTTAACAAATCTATATATCTGAAAATCAAACTTAAGACTATTATTAAGTTTTCATATTAATTAATTTATACGTTTAATGATACATATCACAAGTAACAAGAAATATTTATATTTGATTTTATATATATATATATATATATATATTATTTTGTTGGTTCAGGATGAATCCAGTATTTTCAGTGGTTACATATTTTTCTATGATGAATCCATACTAACATAGATGAAGTAGAAGAAACAAACTAGAGAAAGCAAGATGGACGGGGACGGGGGCGGAGAAAACCGATTCCCGTCGGAGGCTAGGGTGGGGGGCAAATTTCTGACCCTATGGTTTTCAGAGATAGGGGCGGGGGTGGGGTTGGAATTTTAGAGGCGGGGCCGGGGCGGTATAAGCAAAAACCGCCCCCAACCGTCCCCATTACCATGCCTAATATGTACTGTGTCTTTTCTCGGGTATTTTTAATATTTTCACGGTCCAATTTGACAATTCAAAGCCTTGGTTACATAATTATGAAGAACCTATACTAGTGTGCATATATATATATATATATATATATATATATATATATATATATATTATAATAACCCGTATCATGTTTAATCAAACATTTTGACACCTTATATATCTTAACAATGAGTTTTGTTTCACAATCCTAATATTCGCAACATTGAGGCTACTGTTCATATTCCGCTTCCCCCGTTAAATTCTTGCAATATTTGAAGAAAATGACATCGACGCTAATGTTTTGATGATTACCATGAATACTTTTACATAATTATTCTTCATTCTTCATCCCAGGGGTCATTTACCAACCTATATTTTGTTCAGTATTAATTTAGGCCTATTTTGCTGTGATGAACGCACCTCTACCTTTTTTAACCATACCACTCAACTTTCTTTAAATTAAAAAAAAAAAAGAATACAACTCATCTATTAAAGCATTCCTTTCAAGTCCCGTATACTAAACAAGTGAAAATCCATTATAGACGCACATAATGATATAGAATTTAATGTCAATATCATTTTGTCTACCAAAATATTGGCAGCTTCTGCGAACAATATAGAATTTCTAAATTTTTTAACCATCTTGAAAGCAATTTTTTAGCCATGTTACTTAGTTGCCGATGTGTATCAAAATTTACTTATAAATCTCACAAATTTCAGGATCTTGTCCTCTCGGGCAAAACGTTTACATAGCGAATGAATATTTTAAGAACTACACTGTTAATGGGGTGTAGTGTATCCACAAGTCAAGCACAGCCTCATCTTCGCTGCAAAATTTGTTGAGCAATTTAATAGAAAATTAAGATTTTTCTCCAGTACATCGCTAAAATATAGATTGTACAGAATGCATAGAATTCCAGGCATGCTCTCCTCAAGATTCAATAGAACTTTATAGCCTCCATGAAGAAAGAAAACTTATGGCCTGACATGAAATCTGAACTTCTATCTCAAATATACATGAAGCACCTAGAAGCATAACAAAGCCATGCTTTTCCTCATTGTCTCCTCATTCTCCTGCTACTATCGCCAGCCTCAAAGTGTTAGAGTATGTAACAAACCCAAACTGAGCATCCCAGCAAGGGTGCCACCATCACTACAATAATTAGTAATACAGAGTATTCACACCACGCCTCACTAGCACCACAGATCAACATTCTGCAACATTTTGAAAATGAAATAGAAACTATCAGTATAAAATCACTTAACTGAATTAAAGGCTTATAGAACCACAAATCTGTAGAATAAAATAATAGATCATCTTGTACCATGCTCTGATCAAGGTCCTGAAAATTGTATTTTTTCTTGGCTAAATGATTGGAGTCGTTCAATCATATTCTGTTTCAATGACTCGGGAATCTTGGATATGAAAGCTCCCTGCGCATCTCCTATTAACAACTTCCTGCATCACATGTAGTGCACATCCAGGGATTATAACCAGCAAGTCAAATCACAATCACCATCGTCCATATACTAAGAAATGTGAAAGGGAACTTTCAGTGCATAGTTGTTAAATAATTAAAGAAATAAAACTTTGTACCCAACAGAAATAAATAAATAACTCTAAGAAACCATTTATAAAACTAAAGTTAGGATTTCATTGACCCTTGGTTTTTCTTAAATTTTCCAATTTTAAGAATTGAGACTGTACTGCACTGAGGCAAATTGGGAAAAACTGGGTTGTCAAGGCAAAGCCACACGATGAACTACTTAAAATCATCATCAACTTCAAAAAGATAACCTTAAAAGAACAAGCAATCACTTGAAAAAACAAAGGAAAACAAATCACAAAACTCTGCCCACATACTCCATAGGTACTACATATACTATAGCTAAATACAAAAGGTTAGTCTATGCTCAGGCATTTGGCATTTTTTTATTGCAAGTATAGACGAAGTATATGGGCATGCAACATGCACATAGAATGAGCATGCAAACAGCCTATAAAGCTAACAGCATAAAATGTCAAGTGTGGACAATGGCTTACCATTGAATAATATCAGTACACTAAATATTAGTGTTGAAATGATGTTTTAGGTATTGAAGGATGAAATTGAGAAAATAGATACTGAGTAATATTTTCTTGAGTATTGTGATGTATTGCAATGTGACACAACAATAAAAACACTAACCCTTATTTATACTAAATACTAAGGATTAAGGCTTTGTTTGGCCCAGCTTCATACTAAATAGAGACTTTGAAAAATATTTTATTGATAAAGTTGTTGGTCCTAATATATTTCTATTGAACTTTGGGAATGAGTAAGAAAACAAGGTATTATTTGTTTCACTAAGCTATTTAATGAGATTTTGAAATATAAGAAAATGCAAAATGAGTCGAGGAGAGATTTGGTTCCTCTAAACAAGGGAGATATTTAGTATTGAGTAAACTAGAAAGGGATAAAACTTATGAACTATGCTATGAAATTAAGGGAAAAGAAACAAGGAATTATTTGGTTCACTAAGCTATTTAATGAGATTTTGAAATATAAGAAAATGCAAAATGAGTCGAGGAGGGATTTGGTTCCTCTAAACAAGGGAGATATTTAGTATTGAGTAAACTAGAAAGGGATAAAACTTATGAACTATGCTATGAAATTAAGGGAAAAGAAACAAGGTATTATTTGGTTCACTAAGCTATTTAATGAGATTTTGAAATATAAGAAAATGCAAAATGAGTCGAGGAGGGATTTGATTCCTATAAACAAGGGAGATATTTAGTATTGAGTAAACTAGAAAGGGATAAAACTTATGAACTATGCTATGTAATTATGGGAAAAGGTGATTGAGCATAGAGTAGAGACTATGGTAGCAAAGAATCTATTTGGTTTAATGTCAGGTGGGTTAACAACAGAAGGCTATTTATCTTCCACTAGGGCTGATGGAAAGGTACTGAAACAAAAAAAAATGCTTTTGAAGTATTATCATAAGATTATAATCCTAACCAAATAAGAAAACAAAATGTGAGATAAGGAAATGAAAAAACTAATTCTTAAAGATAATCTAAGATATTCTAACATATAAATTATATAATCACCATGCCATTGGATAATTTTAATATATTCTAACATAGAAGTTGCTGCTATCAAGAGCTCACAATGGAAATGGAGAAAAGAAAAGGATGATTGTATTTATTGATTAAAATTCAACAAAACAAGGAGAGAAACTCCTGTCCTAGGGAGTCCCCTTTTATAACTGAGCACTTGCTTGGTTTACAAAATACAATTTCCTAAATGCACCCCCTTCCTACCCTTATTTCGCCCCTTTATCTAGTGAACCTCCGGTAACTAACTGCCTTAACTGTTCCTATCTGCATTGACTCCTCTTCATCCTTGCAAGAAAATACCCTTTAGTCCTAACAAAAAATTTATATAAAAAAAAAAAACTACCGTAACCCAGTGCACGAGGGCTCCTCACTATGCAAAGGTACGAGGGAGGATCATTGAAAGCAACCTTACCCTTGCATATGCAAAAGAGGTTGTATCCAAATTCAAACCCATGACCACCAATCACCAAGGCACAACTTTACTATTGTGCCAAGGCTCGCCCTCCCTTTTGTCCCGACAAATGCTAAAAATATTCCAATCTTCACAATCACTTAAACAGACATGTCAAGTTGCCAACAGCATTATTCTAAGCCACGTTTCCTCTAGCATCACACTTTTCTAAAGCTTCATCATAATAAATATAAACTTGATTATAGAACCCTATATCCCTCCACCTGGCTGGCATCTATAGTCACAGTTGGAAATCAATCTCTTAAGTCTTATGTACTTAAAAGGCAATGTAATAGTTAAAACAGTATATGATAATATTCACAAAATTGTGCAACAGACATGTTTGTGTGTAATATTAATGGCTATGCATAAAGCACTGCATAATATGATCAACCTTACCTTATTTCATCTCCATTTGTCAAATTTCCAGCTTCTTGTGCATGTAACTTCTTTGAACGCATAAAATCGTAGACCTTATCAGTCCAACCACATGACCTCAAAACTGACTTTGCCTCTTTCCCAAGACTAAGTAATATTTAAAAAAAATAATATCAGAATCAAGCATATAAAAAATATTTTAGAAACAAAACAGTATCCAAATCAGACAAAAAAATATTTTAGAATGTAAAGCTGTGTAACTGATTGTCAAAGGAAATAGGTAAATAAATGTTAATGAGTGAGTAAACAAGTTTAGGAATGACCAATCACAAGCATGAAGATTTCAGTATATTATAAATCAAGAAGACTAGTATTCTGAAAAACATTAACAAGATCAATATATTTTTTGCATTTGAGATATTGAAGATAGAAGGAAAGGGAGATAAATTACCAAATGAAGAAAAATATAGTGGAACATCCATTATTAATCGCACAATGTTTCTTTCAATTGGAATGCTATGTGATTTGGATACCAAAAGAAATGAATCAAACTTTTTTATTCCCTTCCTCACCAATTAGGTTATCCAAACAATAACAAATACAAATATCAAAGCCTAGTAAAACTGAAAGATTTCATAAACAAAAAATTTCAAGCATTAACACGAAACACGAACAGAAGTATAAGATGCTACATTTCAATGTATATATCAGAAAACATAGCATAGGCGACATTAAAAAAATACAAATAAATAAATGTTTACGTATAATTTGTAAGGGAAGAAAAGAGAGATTGAATTTCAGTAATGGCTTACATGTCCTTCAGTTCTTGAACTCTTGCTTGAGACTGACCATCATGTGCAAGTAAAATGCATGGGTCCCCCTGTAGCTTTCTCTTATTCCCCAATATTGTTGGTTTGTTGTTGAGGCCATTGCTTTCTTGCTTAAAATTGTTAGGCACTCTACCTGCTATTATCCTGCTTTTGTCAGTATCTTCCTTGAGATCTGACTTTACAGAATGAATATCAACTGTCTGATTACCAGTGTGTCCATTTGTAACTGCTGACTCCTTTCTTCTCAATTTGTCAACAGAAACTTTATTTTTGTCAATGCCATTCCTGGTGGGTAATGAAGAATCTTTCTTACCATTCTCCAAAGAAGCTGAATCTTTCACATGCCCATTTACTGCTGAAGGCTGATTCCTAAAAACATCAACTTTCCCATTCACACTCACAGGAGCAGAATTTCTTTTAGAAGAACTTCCATTAATGTCAAACTTCAATCGTGAGCTGGAAGGTGCTTTAGCAGTCTTAGAAACACTTGGCATATCCTTCCACGAAGATAGCTCAGAATTCGATTTTGCATGCACTGCTTTTGGTGGTACACCTACCTTTGGGCATTCAGATTTTTGGCTCCCATTGGAATGAGGCTTTACACCATTTGAAGCAAGAGAATTACTACTTGACACTGGCCTTTGGTTAGTTCGAGAGAAAAAAAGAATGTAAACCTTTTCTGACAAAACTTCCTGAAGGGTTGCAACAGTTACACAAGAATCATCACAGCAATACCACCGACCCATTGCATCCTGTGAACAGAATAGGAAATTAGATTCTGGCCACAATTAGAAGTTATTTAGGAATCAATGTATCAGCTACATAATTTGGGTACAGATGAACTATTAAAAAAAAAAAAAAAACCTTTATATAAGCGTAGTAGTGACCAGATTCAGGGGAGTAGCCTGAATGCACAATAGTGCCAAAGAGCTTATATTCCGGTTGGGGATCCTACATAAAGATAACTGTTAGAAAGGAAGCTAAAGATAATATTAAAATGGAAGACTTAGGTAATATTGGTCACATTACACCATTCTTACAAGATGTCAGTGTAGGCTGGAAAAAATATTGAACAATTATTGGCCTTCACTAAGCAGTTTATGCTTTTTATTGCGAGTGGCACATTAATAAATAATATTGTAGCATCTTTGAAGTTTCACCATTTAGTTCAGAGTCCTAAACTAGCCACCCCTTTTGCAATTAAATATTACCACAATGTATGAGTTTTATATTCAATGAATATTGGATAGTTCAATTCTCATACTCCATCACAAAAGAGATCAAAAGCTTTTCTATCACACAAGTAATTTTCACCTTTTTTATACCATAACTTCCTTATGAACTAGAACGGAACAAAGAAAAACAAATTTGGTAAAGGTTAAAGAATATTCAGAATAGTTGACGTTATCAGTTTAGGCAAAAAATGCTCGAGTATCTCTCACACTAAGCAGATTTTAATATATATATATATATAAGAAGTTTACAGAAAAGGAGTACAATAGAGTCCCTAGACTACTGTAAACAAGTACTACCTGATACAACAAAAGTCAGCTCTAAAGACTGAACAACAGACATAATAAAACTTAGAAAACAACAATTTTCATGGATTCTGAACCTCTATCATTATTTATTTCCTTAGTTCATTTTCTGAATATTACAAGCAACATTATTTAGTATTCACAACAAACTACATAGACAGTCTTATCAAGTATACACAATAGCACCTAAAGTAGATGTCCAGGAAACATTTATTTGTCATATTGTAATCTTCCAGCTATTAAAAAAGAATCTATCAGACTAATATCATGCAATAATAAATTTTGAAACCACAATTTACCCAAAGGTATTTCACAAACTGGACTCGAACATCTGTCAACTATCACTCTATACGACTGACATTAAGAAACATGTTTTATTCATCTCTCAAGAACAAAGAGGGCATATCATCTCATTTGACAAGTTTCTTCACAAGCCAACCATTGTGTTTGTGTGTACCTATAAAAATGATGACAATGGACTGCCAAGTGCCAATTAATGTGCATTTTTAATCTTGAGTTCCATTTCTTTGGTTTTGTTGCAATTTTTTCTTTATTTGTTTTTCTTGTTGAGAATATCTTGTCCTCCTCTCTTTGATTCACTCTTCTTTCTTAATGAATAATAATAACAACAGTAAATTGGAGTGACATGAAATTGTAAGGTTGATCATGTGTGCTTAGTGAAACAAAATTAGCATAAATAAACATAGAAAATCACTGAAAGACTTTGATCGAGACTTGCCCCCCTCTGATTTTTTGGCTGAGTGAAGAAACAAAATTTGGGAGACCATTCACTAGTGTAAAGGAAGAACTAATCACAAATTTCTAGGTAGAACTTACGCACTTTGAATCAAGTCCTAGAAAGCATGAAATAACATGGTCTGGACTCAGACACATGTATAGAGTATATTTTAAAACTTATAAATAAGATCCAACTATAGCACAATGTAAAAAATTAGTATAAAATCAACATAAAACCTAAAATTAAATTAAATGGGAAAAATAATTTTTAAGGTGAGCATGAGACATTGCAGGAGGGCGAGCCCTGACACAGCGGTAAAGTTGTGTATTGGTGACTTGTTGGTCATGGGTTCGAATCCGGGAATAGCCTCTTTGCATATGTAAGGATAAGGCTGCGTACAATATCTCTCCTTCTTACCTGCGCATAGCGTGGAGCCTCGAGCAATGGGGTACATAGTTTTTTTTATGAGACATTGCAGATGTAACAAAATGCTTTTATTTACATAATTATCACTATCGTGATATTTCAATCTGTATTAGTGTAAGATTATAAAATACAGTTAGGAGTATTGAAAATGTCAAACAAGGATGCAAATAGGATAAAGTCACGGCTACTATTATGAAGTGCCTGCGCTTCCTAAATCATGCTGGTGTGCTCCTCCACATGAAAAAACACACACACCCCTTTGCAGTAGTAACTAGTTCAAAACAAGCACCAAACATACCTGGCTTGCTTTGCACATGAAGCTAGAAAGCACCAAAACCTCTTCAAATGCAACAGCCTTGTCAATCTTTCCGCCCAATATGCCCTCAAATCTCTACAATCAAAATTTCACCAACACACCATCATTCAAAAGTCCCAAGACTAATCCAAACAACCAAAGAAAAAAAATAGAAAAACTGATATAACCAACCTTTAGCTGTATCACAAGGATGTTAGGTGCTTGAAGTATGGACATCTGCTTCTTAGCCGCCACCAATTTCTTACAACTGAACAACAATCACGCACACTTTCATCATTTCAATAACTAAAACACACACACACACATGCACACGCAAAAAAAATAAATAAATAAATAGGACAACACTTAGATATATTTCAATAGGTGTTGTTTGAACTGTTCTCCAATCAAAATTGGAGTTTCACCTCAATAATTTGCATAATAAAGATGTGCAATAAACGATTATGCATATTAGCAAGGTGAAACCCCAATTCTGACCGGAGAACAGTCCAAACAACACCTAACCTAAGGAATTGTATCTAAGTTTTGTCCGAACATTTAAAAATCGAAACACATACACACTTGCACACGCACTCAGTCAGTCAGTGACTCACCTATCACACTTGTACTTATTGTTGCCATCTAAAACCTCAGGCTGAAAGAACTTTTGCATGGAGTCTTTAAGCGAGTTACTATGGAAAACATCAAGACTAATATCCATAATCTCATCAACCTTATTCGACTCATATCCACAGCACAGACACTTCACCTGGCTCTGCAAGGCGCCACCGAAAATCTCCTTCACCACCGTACTGCCACCAGCTTGGCCGCCGCCGCCGCCATTAGCCTCAGCGCCTTTGCGGCGGAGCTTCTTGAGGCGGAGGCAGGTGTTGTGGCAGGCGTCGATGACGTAGCGTAGGAACTCGTGCGCGTCCTCCTGGCGGCCGCAGCGGAAGTTCTCGGCGAAGATCCGGATGCAGCTCTGGATCTTGGACGGCGCGTCGTGCGTGAGATCCAATCGCAGCAGCCGTGCAATCTGCTTCTCCAGTATGCAGAACGGACACGAAGACGCAGAAGAATCACCTAAATCGAAACAAGAGAATTATTAGGTCAGAAAATGCAGAAATTGAAGAAAAAATTTAAAGAAATTGAAATTGAGATTGATTGATTGATTACAGAGAGAAGAGTGTTGGAGACGGAGGCAGAAATTGGCGAGAGGAGGAGTGTAGGTGAGGCACTGGAGGACGCTATTGAGGTAGCACGAGTTGCCTAGGTTACGGAGCCCTAAGGGAGGACCGGTTCCGGTTTTGCGTTTCTGACTCAGGAGACTCGGCTGCCAAGTCATCTGCAGGGCCATCAACGACGCCGCACGCCGCCGCAACGAACCGCTGCATTGGCCGTCGATCGGGGACTCAACAACCCGGACCACCGCCGACGACACCGCAATCGCATATCTCGACTGAGAGGACAGTTAGTTTTTTTTTTTTCGTGTTTCCCTCTCTCTGCGGTTGGGGGGTGTGTTGCTCTGTTTTCTTTTTCTTTTTTAATTTTATTTAATTCTTCTAGCGACTTCTTGGTTGTTAGGGGAAAATAGAGTGAGGGAGTGGGGACTAAGGACACTAAGAACTGCTTGCTAGTAGTACTAGTGGACAAAAAGTGAATGAATGGAAAATTCTTAAGTACTTTTTTATGGGAGGGAAAGAAATGGGTGAAAAATAGGGTAAACAGAACAGAAATATATTAGTGAAAATAAGTGAGGAATAAAGTGATTGGTTTGTGTGTTTTCAAGAATTTAGTGGATATTTGGTTGAAACAAGAGGCATACAGATTATTGGTTCATCCAACAATGCAGGATGCAGGTATGTATCAATTGGTATATGCTGTGGTGCAAAATTAATTATGCCATCATACAACGTTGATTATGGGTGGAGCATTGTACATTTGAGCATGGAATAAGTGGAAAATTAAATAAATCTAAAGGTATTTGGTTCAAGAAAAATAGAGAGGAAATAGGAATGGAATTGTCTTGAATAGCAGGGTAATTAATGAGATTGATGGGTCTATGTGTTTCTAAGGAAGGGTGAAGGTTCAGTCAAAACAAGAGACACATTAATTGTGGTTTCATCAAACGATGTGAGATGCAAAAAACAGTTAATTAGGTTGATGAATCTGTGAGTTTTCAAAGAATGATTGAGATTTGATCCAAGTAAGAGGCACACAGATTGTAAGTTCATCCAACGATGGTTTCCTCCTATTTCCACGTCACCGGTTCATTTCTTTGTCTTCTCTTTACTACCAAATACAACATTAATTATTTTAAAACTAGTTCAAGGTAGAGATAATTATTATTGGGGAGGTTCTTTATTTTATTTTATTTTTCATATTTTTAAGTTAAGCTTGTTTATATGGTTTATTGTGTATTATTTTTACATAAGAACCAAATAAAGATTTTCTTTCCTAATTATAAGAAATATATATATATATATGTATATAATTAAATGTAATAATTACTATTTTTCTTTTATATACTCTTAATATATTGTAAAGACTATTAATGAGACTTTTTTTATTTTCATAAAAGTAGATTATTTATTGAGTTATTATGCAAAAAGTGGCCCGGCTAAAAAACTCAACCAAACTGTTCCAAATTGATTTAAATGTATTTGATTTTTAAACCATTTCTAACCAGTTTTAAGAATCAAATCCATTTTGAATTAGTTTATAAATAGTATTTTCTTTAAAAATATTTAAGTTATTAAGTGAAATTGACTAATTTTAAAACCAATTCAGTCCGAACTAAACTTATTTAAAAAATTAGTTCAATTTTATTTAACATATTAATTCAAAAACCAATGCAATTTGAAAATCATCTGATTCGAAGTTCGAAGTAATTTATATGCACATCCCTATATGAGAAAAAAGTTGTGGGTTCGATTTTTCCAACAAAAAATTAAAAAATTAATGACTAATATTTATCAATAAAAAATATGAATCAGTCTAGTAAAAAAACAATATAAATCAAATTAATTGAAAAAATTACACATAAAATATAATGTTATATTAAGATTATTTAAAAAAATGTTTTATTAATATTTAAAATCTAAATTGCAATAAATTAAAAATTAAAATTAAGAAAAAATATTTAAAATAAATAAATAAAATACACAATATACAAATTGAAAAAGTCACATAAATAAAGATGAACATTATCCTACATTCTCGTTCAATAATGAATATTAATAGATAAATATTAACCAGTGTTATAATTAAGAGCTGATTAAGGAACACTAAAAATATTTTTATTAGAAGACGAAAAATTATATTATTTATAATATTTTTTATGTTCTTTCATAATTTACATAATAATTTTTTAAAAATTCTTTAAACAATATCTTAAAAGTATTTATCAAGAATACCTATACCAGTAACATTGCTGCAACTGTCCCAAAAGAAGGGTCACAAATGTTATCACTTATCACTAGATAAACTATATATGCTTAATGCTACTACTGTCATTGTGTGGCCTTCAACCCTTAAAAAGTCAGTGATGTGGATAGTGGGAAGGGCTTGTTGTTATTGATTGGTTCCTCTTTTTCCTTTTTATTCCTTGATCATTACTTTAATTTCTGTCTCAGGGTGTGGCTCTGATTTTGATGGAAGGGAACTTGTGGTAATAATGTTGGTTATATATTTGTGCTCCATTAAACAAACATAAAATGCTTTATATATGTGTCTGACTTTTAAATGGCTATATAGATTAATTGCATAGGTGAACCGGCAGGTACACAAATTACGACTAACTAAATAGTAAGATTCTAATGTATCTGAAGATTTAGTAAAAATCCAACCCGAGGAAATTAAGAAAATATACTATATGGCAAACGAGTTCAATTGAGCTGAATATTTAAAGTTTGAGATTAGCTTAAAATCCAAAGAGGAAATTAAGAAAATATATTATACATTAAAAATTTAACAACTAATATTTATCAATAAAAAAATAATATACTATACGCTAAATGATTCCAATTGAGCTGAATATTTTAAAATTTGAGGTTAGCATATGAAAAAATAAATTGTTCAAATCGGATATTTATTTAGTATGTGTTTGGAACCAATTAATAAAAGTGGATCACACACTTATTACTCGAAACAAACAAAAAGGAAACAAAAAACAAAAACATCAATGATGGTCTCAATACAAAGGAAAATTTCAGGGAGGTATGATTATTCACGTCATTGATGGGCAGCCGAACAGATGGTAAACTGGCTTAACTGAAAGTTTGATCTCCACTTGTAAAAAAACAAAGTTTAAGTTTGGTTTATTTATAACCTAATTATCTTTACCTTTATAAAAAATTTTTTTTTATCAATTTAGTATCTAATAATTATATAAATAGAAATGTGTATTCAACATGCGACACATGAAAATAAAAACTTCTATACTATTAAATTTTCATATCTAATTAAAAAAATCCATTATTTTTTTACTATTACAAAAAAATTTAATGCTCTCAATAAAATATACCTTCTTTCATAATGAACACATAAATAATAAAGGTTAGTAGGTTTTTATTAATTTCAAGAAACAAACTATTCACAAGTTTAGAACATTTAAATAATTGATTTTAATCTCAAACTAAAATTTATTCATTTAATTAAAATAAGCTTAATAGAACATTTATCGAATTGAGTTTAAACGAGAAAGATTGTACCTCGATGCGCATGATCCGGGAGACTTTTAGTGCGGCATCAGGGCAAGAGATTAACTTGACAATCCCATAAATATAGGAGTATATTTAGTAAGAAGTTAGATGAACTAATTTTGATCATTCCAACCTATTTAGACGAGACTTTTAAAATCCAAACCGGTTCGATCGGTCTGATTGGTTTGCCTTAGAACAATTTAGATTAATCCGGTACAGATTTGTTGTAGAACTGGTTATCCATTGACCCCAATAAAGTCACTTATTTTTTTTTTTCATTTTGTTTTATCTTATTTTTTTATGATTTTGAGTTAAATTAATTTTTTTATTCATTATTGAATATTTTTTAAGGTCCGAATCATTTTTTAATATGTGGTTTGAAACTTCGGATTGATTTTTATATTTTATAATCTACATTGATATGATATAATTATTTCATTTTAATGTGAATATTGATATATAAGGTCATTAATGCATTTGATGTTAAAATAGATATAAAAATTTATATTTTTTTATTACAGATCAAATCATGCGAATTAATTAGTGACTCATCGATTCGACCACTGATCCAATAATTCAATATCATCTCAATCATCCTGTCGATTTTTAAAATTATGATTCAAATAATTAAGATTATTTTAATTAAATCTAATCTTAATCATTCATATTTATTATATGATCAACATTAACTATCATGCTTTCATTTCTTACCTTTTATGTTTCCTCAAGCAAAATTGATTTTATATTTAGACTGGTAGAGTTAACCAAATTTGCAAATTAACACTTATATTTAAATTATAAATTTGTGGGGAAGGTAAGAGATTGGTAACCTCTAGACATTCTTGTCTAAATCAGTATCCTCTACAGTTTTTTGAACTAAAAAACCATCTCTTCATTGTTAAACTAACTTTTTTTTTATTCTTTTTAAAACCATCATCCCACCTTGGTTAACGTCAATTTTTTTATCACAATCAACAAGTTTAGTATTCGAAATTGAAAATTTTCAATTTTGGTTGTAAATGAAATTGAAGACTCATTAGGATTTACTTCCAATGATTCTATCTAAATTAGAATTCATAAAATGACGAGTATAATTTGACATTTCTTATTCTCTCGGTTAGTTTACTAACTATAGTAAACTAAAATTAATGAACTTAACGAGTCAACTCTTAACCCGCCAAAAGTGAGATATACACTGAAGAGTTTCCACCACCAAATAGCAGCAGAAAGATGCTGAAGTTTTCCTACACCCGAAAATGAGATATATATATATATATATATATATATATATATATATATATATATATATATATATATACTTTACATTTTCCACCACCAAATAGCAGAAAGATCCCAAAGTTGTGCTACTAATTAAAATGAACCTTGAATTTGCCCTTATTGCCTAGTTTAAAAGAAATTTGATGTGTTATTAGTGGCAAGCAGGCAAAAGATAGCACTGTAAAGGGAGAAAATATATTTTCTTATTAGGCATCGGAAACAAGTGACTGTACAGCACTGAAAAGGAACTAAAATTCAACTAAAACACTATTCGGGAGGGAGGAAGGAGCCCTAGAATATGAGGCCTAAACACGCACATTGAAAATTAATAACCATGTTATCAGCAACAAGGTTTAGAGTTCAAATTTCAGACCTCCTATCCCCAAGAACACTAAATGAAAAATAAGGCAACGCTAACAATGTTATCACAAAGTTATAATCAGTAAATATATGCTGAAAAAGTCATACAGTAACACCAAAATACAGATATACTTCAAATACACGACATATACCTTATTTTTGAGCAAAATACATTTTTTTAGTCTTCCCCTATATCTCTAATGGACTAGTGAGAACCAACGAGATAGATTCACAAAATACAATGAAAGCATCCATATAAAAAAACAAAAAAAATTACAAAGGAGCAAAGACTCCAAAAACTGAAACAATCTGTCTCAAATACCGAATACTATTAATACATGTCAAATAAACAAATTATTTCTATAAGTTTTCATCTGTCTAAGAAACTGCTCTATTTACCCCTGGTTACTGGCCCGTTGTCCAATTATAATAAATAGTGGGCGCAGGGGCTTTTATCTTTGATCATTCAACTTGAAACAATGAATCGCTAAGATTGAAATTGGTAATTGCTTCAAACAAATAATCATTGTGGAATGTGAATGACTCCAAATTCCTCAAAAATCAAATGCCACGGCCAAGCACCTGTTTTTTAAAGGATGAAGTTTGTATTTTACATCTTCATGTACTACATTGGATCAGCACATTGCTTTCCCCGATCTAAATTTAGCAGAAACTGTTTCTAAGATTGAACCAAAATGTTTGCTTATACTTTTATATACTACATGAATTTTGATGCCCTCTTGCGACATTATGTGAAAAATGAAAACTACTATATAGTCTCATCAACTTCTGAATAAGGCATGGACAACTGGAAGAGATACAAAGAAATAATGTATAAGAGGAAGCAAAATTGTGGGAGTAAGAATGATATTTCAAATACATTATTTACATACCTTGAGTAACTCAAAGACTGCAACTATCTACCTGTTAAAGGCTGAGACTCTTGTCTTCGGGAAGATTCAGGGTCAGAATCATCCGAGGTGTCTCGAGAGGTTTCTTTTATCAACTTGCAATTATTATATGCTGCTACCCCAGCAATGGCTGTATAAAAATTTATAAAATGGTTACAAAAGCTGCTCTTTTTTCTTAATTAACAATTAACATTATTGACAATTGCTTCTAGTCCAAGACTTGGAATTATTATAATTTTTACATTGTATCGTCTAGCTTTTGATTTGAGTAAAGCCTTCATAGTTTTGTAAATATTCTGTCAAAAATCAATCACATTGTCTACTTTTAATCAGCTCAACGAATTTATCATGTCCACACTCCAGATTAGTACATCGGTGACTATAAATCCATCTAAAATAAACCAAAAAACAAAATATGGAATATTTTTTTGGTTTGAGATTGAGATCCTTGACATCCAGAAGTCTCTAAATCCTGCTATCAGTGAATCCTCCAACGGGACCAAAGTTATCCTAGCACCTAGTTTTTCATTCACAATACTTGAACCTAAGACATTACTAAAGGAGAACTAGGCTACTTAACCACTTGGACCAACAGGCAATGGTAAACAAAAAGTAAAAGATTGTGCATCACTCTCCACCCTCACCCTAAACAAGGGATTCAAAAAAAGAGAAATTGCTATAATTTGATAACTGATTGAACCGTGCATACAAATATGGTTCAGGTTGTTGAGACTGAGACAAGAAAGAAGGCCTGAAACTATATTTGCATATGCCAAAACCCCAGGCCAAAAATTAGTTAGTAATAGTTCTCAGCTTATAGCTTTGGGCCCAGGAATCCATCTCTAAGCCAGGGAGCCTCTGTTTTTATACTTACTGCATTTTGTATATTCAATTTCCATTATTACAATATCCCTTTAGTTTTGTCTCATCAATAACACACTGCTAGAGTGTTAGTTAGACTCTGACCATATTAGAAACCTGACAATTAGCTGATCTTAGATATTCTCACATTAATTTCCAAAATGAAGGACTATCTTTGATTCTAAGTTTTTTAAATTTGTATAATGCTAATTGCACATAGGCTTCCAGGTAGCACCCAATACTGGGCTATCAATTTTCCTGGACGATGGGACATGTACAAATACTCTGGCATTTGCAGGAAATGTTGTGAAAAATCCTCAAAGGCTATATATCTAGTGAGACAGGAAAATTTAGAAGGTCAAACAGAATCAGTTACTTACCAATTGCATAACCAAACAAATTGATAAGTGTTAATTTTGTATCAGCAAACAGAACAGCAGACAGTAAGACAACCACCCAATCCTTGACAACTCCAGCAACACGAATGGTTAAAGCACTTGTATGTGTAATCACAAGGAAAACTGATAAGTTTAGAGCAAAAGTACAAAGGCAGTTGAGGATAAGTAAAACAGGTGGGAAGTTCCATGGTCCATGTTCATCCATCTTTGATTTCTCCAGAAATATCCATGGAAGGAACAAACAAATTGCACTGCAGAAGAATCCAAAATTATTTCCATAGGAATTAATTCACAGTACACAGAATTTATTCAAACATTAGCGTAGCAGTAAGTGAAATTACTAAAAGAAACACTCGCCTGCAGGGACTAACATAATACATCACGGATATAGGGTTCAACTTAAGACCTTTCCTCTTAACAAAAATCTCCATGAAGATAAGTCTCAGAGCTTCACCAACAACACCTCCCATTTGGTAAACTACTCCAATCCAGTTTATATTTATCTCTCCATAAGAAGCTACTAGAACACCAAAACTAATCACTGACATGATTAATAGCATTTTGTAGCTCATTACCTCAAGTCCTGCAGCTACTCCAAGCACAAAAACAGCTACAGGCACTGTGATTGACAATTGAAGAATCAAAGCATTATGCAATTAGCTGCCATATTGGAGAAAAAGTAACGTGTAAATATATATAATATATAATTACTATAGTACATAATGTACAACTAAGGCAAGTTGATTAACCAATAGATCAGATGGTTTTAAACGCCACATGATACACATTTGGCAATTATGATTTCCATTGGTGATTGGTGGATATCCTATATGGACAAAGAAACCTAACTATTATCAATAAACAACAGGATCACTAAAACTTACTAATTGCCTTCAGCATTTGTGCAAAAGCAACAGAAATATACAGGTAGGCAGTATTTCCCAGCCAAAGAGTCATTGCAAACATGGCCCCAATTGGCACTACCGAAGTAGCGTATCTGAAACAATCAAGGTATAATTACAACTGGAATTTGGAAACATCTTAATGCATTTAATGCAATAAACTATTAAGGTACATAGACTTGAAGTTAAAAAAAATTAAGATATGTGACACACATACAAGATGTACATGCATAAGAACTTGCATTCAACCAGCAAAGTCCATTCTTACAAAACTAAAGCATGTAAAAGACAACAGAAATTTCATTTAAAAAATTCAAAGAACCTAATCAACAAATATGCAGAAATTTTGGAGACAGTCACTTTGCAACTGGATTAGCACTAGTGTAATTTTTCAAATCCAAACATGGCAGTTGAATTTCTAAAACAAAGTTCACTTATAGAAAAGCCATCAAACAAATGGATTGAAACCATTTCTAGAAATAGCCAACACAAAATACTAAAATTATAGCTATCCATTTTAAAGTTGTTAACTGGAAATCACAGTTTCACATGCCAATGTCACATCCCTGGAAAAAAAATATTTTTTATGGTAATACAAAATTACCATTGTTATATCCGAAGTAACATCTGTATCACCAGGAAACTGGGATATGAAGGAAAGAGAACAAGTCAACAAGTACATTTAATCAAAAGATTGTCTTTAATCAAAAGATTCAAAGGACAATGAAAAATCACTTGAAGTACAACATACAAATGATGTACAGTGGTCAATGTAATAATTTTAATCTTGGAAACAACAAAATAACTTAACGGTAAGTCTCTTAAAGACAAAATCATAAGTCATAACTAAGTCTTGTTATCAGTGTATAGTCTTATACGTAAGTTAAAATGTAGAAGACCGTAACATATAAGTAACCAAGTGGTTTCATAAGCTCCACGAACTTACGTAAACTCTCGAGTTTGACAGGCACACAACCATATGTTGAAATTTTTGGCTATTATTCTCAATCAGGAAATGTCGTAAGATCCCACTTTTAACATATCATGAGTCACCAACAGCCAGAGAAAGTATGACATTCAAAACCTTACTATAAATCAAATATTAACTACAGAATGTTTCATTATTTACTCACATTTCAGGAGTCATTCCCTCCTCAACCTTCATAACCTGTAAGAAACAGATCATTAACCTGCATTACATAACAGTAACTGATTAAACAACATAATACACCAAGCTCAAACCCGTACCTTCAGAATCTTGGTTAACACAAAACACAGAATAGAGGAGAAGACCATGTGAAGTAGAGTCAACCCCAAAGGATAAGGGAAGTTAATTTCCTTAGAAGACAAAACCCACTGCAGACAACAAATTAAAAAGACAAAATATGCATAAGCCACATAACAACACATATTTTCAGCATTTTATCCTTCATTATTCATTCCTTAAATTGAATCACTCACAAATTAAGCATAAATCTAGCATAAAACACAGAATACCATAATACTTCCAAAAATCAATCCAGGAGACAGCCAAACCATAAATGACTAAAATCAAAATCCAAACAACAAGCTCTGATAGAAGGCACTCTGCCATTAGAAGTTCACCGCCATCAATTCACAAATGAGACACGACAAGCAAAAATTTCCGAAAAAAAGAAAAAATAAATTGCTTAATTGCCTCATCCCCAACACTGAACCCTACTCCAGAATCAGCCAAATTAAAACGCTTCCTTTACAATTGAACAAAATGCTCAACTACCACTCCTAACCACAACTGACAAATCACTCATCAGCACATATCCAATTCCAATCAACAGCACCCCCCCCCCCCCCCCCCCCCCAAAAAAAAAAAAAAAAAAAAAAAAAAAAAAAAAAAAAAAAAAAAAAAAAAAAAAAAAAAAAAACAAAATCAAAGCCAAAATAGAAACACACAAACAGAACATCGAATCCTAGCTTCGAAAATCAGCACGAATCCATTTCCGCGATATCTATGTGACAAAGCATTTTCGCGCAATTCACCGGGAAACAAACGGAGAAGAGAATGCGAGAGAGTTTGAAGTGATCGACGGTAACCTTGTTGAAGAAGATTTGGCCGCTGGAGAGAGTAATGTAGAGAAGAATGTACGCGTAGGTGAGGAGATTACCGTTCTTCAGATCCGCCATTGATGCAAACTGAAACCAACGTTTTTTCTTCTTTCAGCTTATTTACTTCGCTGACTTTCTTTTCTTTTTGCACATTTCCAAAGATGCATTTGAAACCCGATTCGAAGAACATGTGAAAGGAAATAAAAAAGGATTAAATAGAGTTCATTTGAATATAAAAATATATAGAATTTAAATAATACTCAAGAAATATGTTTAATAATTAAATTTTATTAATTTATAATTTCAATTTTGTTACTTTAAAATATGTTTCGTGAATAATAATAATTATAAAATATATTTTTTGAAATATATAACTAATTTTTAAAATAATTAATGGTTATATATTTAAAATAGTAATTAAAGATAAAAATACAAATTATTATATATATATATATCAATTTATTTATGTTAGATTAATAAACAACCCGATTTTTTTTTCTATTTTAAAATAAGTTTTACGAACTGTTCCTTCTAAAAAAAACAATGCATATTTTAATATAACTTATATAGGCAATAAATTTTGCAATTATTACTTCTCACTTAAGAATATTTTAAAATATATATGAATTCACATCAAAGGCATTTAATAAACATATAATTTATATATATATATATATATATATTAATATATATATATATATATAGGTTTTAAATTTTGTAGTAGTAAAAAATAGTATTTAAGAATATATGTTCAATATATATGAATTCATATCAAAAGACATACATTTAGATTTAGATTGTGTTTTAAAATCAAGAAACACGATAAAAAGAAGAGAACGCACCAAAAGCGGAATTTATAGGAAATTGTAATTGATAAATGCTTTATATGTCTATATATCTTAGTATTTATCTTACATTTTCTATTTTCTATGACTTAGAGCTTTGTTTCAATCATTTTTAGGCTAATCAAACTATTAATTACAAGCACTGTTAATATGCCTAATCCATTAGGAGTTTTACTAGCTTTTAATGTTTTGTTGTAGAAATAGAAGAAGAATTGAAGAATTTGGAGCAAAAATCATTAGAAGATCAAATCAGAACGTCTTTTGAAGCATATTTTGAAAGCCGCAAGCCAACATTGTCCTCATTGCTTGTGGAGGCTGAGCTTGGGAGATTTGAGGCTAAGCCTAGGAATGAAGAAAAGTGTATTTTTGCTTGTTGTCAACCTAAGGCCGGGTGTAAGATATCTGAGGCTGAGCGTGAGGACATTCGAGTTGCGCCCTGATGCCTTTTGTGAAGCTGAGTGTGGGAAGCCTTGAGACTAGCTGGAGAAGTGTTGATAACTTCTTGTACATGTTTGGATAGACTTTCTTGGTGTACTTTAAGATAGACTTCTTGTTCTTAAGCATTTGCTTCTTTCTGCGTTAATTAGTTGTTGCAAGCTCATGATAGAAGACCTTGCTAAGGTCCCTCTCTTTAAAAGAATCTTGGCGTTGGTCCTTTAGCTCTTCTAACTCACCAATGGCAAAATAGCTTTCAAGTTAATATATTGTAAAAAAGAATGTTACAAAAAGTTCCTCACAAAGACATTACGATAATCAAGGAAAATGAATGTATTAGCATATAGATGTATTATTCTTTGTTAAGAATTTAAAATATAAAAAGATAACCAAAAAAATGTGACACCATTTATTTTTATCCAGTATATGTCTATTAAACTTAAAACAGAAAAAGAATACTCCAGCACTATGTAAACCTATAGTGGACTTTCCTTCTTCAAAGAAACGAGTCATAATGCAACTCATTAAAATTAGATCAAATTACAGTAACACTCTCTCAGATATTGTATAATTACACAAATATTTCTTGTCTTTTTAACCATTACATTCATTTCCTTTGTAGAGGGTGTTGAGGGAGTGTCAATGTAATGTTTTCAAACATATAAGGGGGTGTTAGTGTAATGTTTTCAAATTTAAAGAGAGATTCAATATTAACATCAATATCAATAACATCTTTAAGTCAAGTTAATCGAGGTCGGTGGTAGATGAACCCAATGATAAATACGAGAAAGTTGAAAAAAAATTAAGAAAAAAAAGAAGGATGAAAGAAGATGGGGAAATAAAAGAGGAACAGAACTAAAAAGAGAAATTAATGTAGGAAAATAAAAAAGGAGATATTATGTATAATTTGATAAATGCTCAAGGAGGTTGCTATAATTTGCTCTAAAAATTAATTACAGGATGCAGACTACAATTGACCACTATAAAGTAGAATCATTAACTCTAGCAATATTGATTTCTTGTAGTCCTTTTACATAGTCAATGAAAGCATTCTCTCTAAACTTTATTTTCAAGCTTTCAACAGTATTCTCAGTTACCAGAGAGTTTGTTCCTTATTAGAAACACACTTTTTAACACATTAACTTTCATTTGTTAAAATTTCTTGAACATGATGAAATCATAAATACATAGACCCACTTAACTCTATAATTTTCGTTAAATTTCAACGAATAATAAAAATTACTGAAAGAATCTGTTAAATAATGTGATACTAGTATTTCTCTCAGTACAATATATCTGCCTCTAAAAGTAATAGTGGTTGCTAAAAGTGCTGCCTATAGTGCGTACAAAATTTATGGTAGAGAAAGATCACATAAATCTAGTTTACAGATGCTTCCCCGAAAGGAGCCTAAGAGAATGGACCTTGCAAATCACAAGTTCTAAGACCATTCAATGATCTTTTGCTAATTATACAACTTTCCTTTCCTCAGGCCTCAAGAAGCATTACCCCTAAAGGGAGGAAGTAAGTTCAATTGCATAGAACTTACCAAAAAAATTATTCAAAAATGGTCATCTTTTCCGACAGATTGTCATCCCATCTCCAATAGGTACCTGGACTCTCCAAAAGAGTTAAAATATTATAAATCAACTTGACAGAATTCATCTGAAAGTGTATTAATATATAAGAAGAAAAAATTGTTACAACCTACCATACTGATGCTTACACGCTTGTCTTCCATTAACTTTTGATTAAAATTTCTAATGCTGATAGTTTTAGGGTCATTTACCTGCACATAGTACATTAAGTCAAGTTCATTTAACTGGAATATGAAAATGAAGCATAACACAGAAGAATATATTCACCAGCGGGTCAGAAACTTTTCCATGCCAAAGGACATTATCAATTACAATAAGACCTCCAACCCTCACCTGCAAAAGTAAATTATTCTGTGCATCAGTATAACAGTTCATAGGAACTAAGGAAAGATTTTTTGAACGCCTTTGACCATGTTATTATGTTCTTACCAGCTGTAGTAGCAGTTCAAAATATTTCTCGTTCATTCTTTTCTCAGCATCAATAAAAGCAAAATCATAGCTGCATGAAAGGGAAATATTTCTTAAATTCTGTTTTACTTGTTTTTTCTCTGACAATGTCATATCATATAGATGGGACCCTTGATTGACAATGACTATTGAAAGAGAACATAGCAAATGTGGAGAGTTCCTAACCACAATAGCAGAATGAGAAATATCAAATCATATCATTGTGATCAGGGGCGGATCTACATTAGAGTGAGGGTGTGCACATGCACCTTCTCACTTTAAAAAATTACATATAATTATCTAATATTTGTATATTTTATCCCCCTAATTTTATATATTTGAACCTACTAGCAGTAAAAGTAAAATTTTATTCAACATTTACTCCAGTTATATGTGTATGATAATGATAATTATCATTTTTTATTTTTTTAAATAAATTGCCCCCACTGAGCCAGGATCCTAGATCCGCCACAGATTGTGATGTTGAAAATCCAAATACCTTCCTGCTTCACCATTCAGAATTAAAGATTCTAGGGAATCCATTGCAAGTCCAAGTTTTACATCCACCTAGAGTCAGTTATGTTAAAACATCAGAAAATAAAGGCAGTACATAAGTATATAACATAAAATGAAGCCCATATATTCCAAAGAGATAAACAGAAATTTGGAAACTTTTCAAATCAAAAGTATATGAGCAGCATATACCTTATGTGAAACACCAGCTAGCTGATAATACTTCTTAGCAACATCAAGAGATTTGGCATCTCTTTCACAGGCAACTAAATGACCTGATTCTGGCAGAACTAATGCTATGGCTAGTGATGAGTATCCCTGGGTCAAATTAACAATATAATACCTCATTACATAATGGAAGAGAAGTGGTATCATCTATGTAACATGAAGAAAAAAACTAGTGAATACACTGTTTAGTGTATAAAAATGAAGTACATACAGTATAAACACCAACTTCAATACACCGTTCTGCTCCAAGAATCTGCACAAGCATTGCGAGCAGCTGTGCCTGATCAGGGGACACCTATTAAATAGGCAATGTGTTGTCAACATTTTACTTCTTCATAAGCAAGTGGGATAACGATGTGGAACATGACAGACGGCAAGTGAGACTGTTGTGCATTAAGTTAATTAACAATCAAAGACCGCTATGTGCCCATACACAAGAAGTCTCTAGACTCTAGTTCTTTCACCAAATTGTCAAATTTAGGATTTTTTTCCCTCTTAATGAGATGTAAGTCACTCATGTTTATGCATAAAAAAATATAAAAATAAACAAATAACTCATAAACAACATATTTTCATTTCATCAATAATAGTATATGAATTAACTCAAGCAGTATACAAGTAACTAAACTTTATCTTTATGAGATTGCCAAGCTTTTAAAGGAACACTATTTGCATATTCATAATTAAGAGCAGAGGTATATAGGGCATGCCCTTGAGATGTAGAAGGACTGGTCTTTTCCTATTTTCGGAAAAGGTAGAATATGCTCGGGATCAAGGATTCAAAATAATTGTACCTTTTATTCATTATTTGTTGTTATTCAAGGATTCATAATTACAAGCAGACCAATATGTTCAGCAGAAATGATTAATTATGTAGAGCATCAATAGAAACAAATAATGAATAAAAGGTACAATTATGCTACCCTACTTTCATAAAACCAAATGTGAAGTAGAAGCCCCTGCTTGCATGTTGAAGACATAATATACAAGCATAAACTCAATATTTCTATTAGTAAACTGTGCAAGTAAATTTGCACAAGAATAAAATGATTGGAGGCACCTGCATCTGACTTCCACGCATAGACGCGGTCTCCTGTCGCAATTGCCTTAGAATCTGAAATTCAACTGCTTTACAATAAGTACAAAGGGCAACTTAATGAACACAGATTATCACAGTTGATATATGGAGCAAACGGTATGTTCCTGAGTCCTCACCTCTGGTTCTCGAACATTTTTTAGGACATAGTCATAAAGGCGGGGAGTGAGACTGACAACTTGCTTGTTGCTATAGTTTTCATCACTGGAAATGACAAACTCACTGGTGGAGCAGCTTCTGACAATCCGTTTCCACCTGCATCTGCATTCCCTGAAACGGAAGCAACAAGAAGAAGTACTGCAGTTCCTCTTTTTTGTTAAGACATGAAGGGATCCATTGGTAATAGCCCAAGTTGAAGAAAACGAATGAAAGCTTGCAGGTCTCTGTAGAGAAGCTAAAGGAAATTCATGGGGCAACATTGACCCCTGATGAAGCACCAAGTTGATGCTACTGTTTGCCATAACCATACAACCTTGTAAGACAACAACCTATCTTCCTCGTACACCTCACTTTCAAGTACCCTTCTGCCTTTTTTTCCTAAAAGGCAATTTTACAAACACATGGTTGGCATTGGACTTAGACCAACAGAAGATGCCCACCAACCTAACTATGATTAAAATGATTCTTAGTAAGACATAATCTATCTTACAAGCCACAAACACAATCTATATTACCATCCAAAACCAAAATTACAAAGGATGTTAGGAAAATTTTAAATTTTAAGAAAAATTAGTTTTGGAGAAAAAATAAATATATCTAATATCTTGAAAATATTAAAAACATTTAAGATATGATATGATATTTTAAAATTGTTATTATTTTTTTAGAATAAAGGGACAAATATAATTTTTGAAAAATGCATTAATCTATGCATCGACTGGTAATAATATATATAAAAAAAAAAAAAAAAGAGCTTGAATTGAAACTTATAGAGGGTGTTGGTGGGTCAGCTCATTCATTATTCATTTGAATTTTGGAGTGGGCTCAGCTAAATTTTATAGTACTTTTCGTGACGCTGCATGCACAGTGCACTGTACACTTATCTATGCACAAAGAGTTTTATCAATTTATTGCGGTTTAAGGTAGGTTCTCGTAATCGTTGCCATTAATTCATGTTTCAAAATCTATAGTCATTGCAATAACGTAATAAAATAAAATAATTATTTATTTATGAAAAATTAAATAAATATTTTGTGCTGTGAATGTTTTATGATAAAATATAAAAAAAATTATTTATACTCTCAAGTTTTTTGAAATAAGTTTGAATGGAATAAAATAAATAACTTATAACATATTTCATCTTATCTTAAAAAAATCAAATAACAAAGTTGATGTCCTTTTCTTTCATTTCATTCTATTTATCTAAGTGTATTATTTTTTTTTTCACTCAGCAGAAAAAGAAGTGTATTCTTTTTTTTTATGAGTGCTACTAAGTGTATTCTAAATCTATTTAGGGTTGGTAAATATTTTTTATATAGTAGGGTTGGTATTTATAATGATAAGTTTTAAGCTGGGTAAGTATAATGATTTTTCAATAGCTTCGTATATCATGATTTTGGTTTATTTTATAATCTTATTTTTTATTATTAGTTTTATTGAATTAAAATAAACCAAAAAATAATAATATTTATTTAGGCTGAATTACTATGTAAGTCAATATATTTTCATTAGTGGCTAAAATGAAATATAATTTAAAATTTTTAACGGGGTTTTTTTTTATATTTTTAATGTTTTTCAAGTAAATGAAAAATAAAAGAAGGATCAGGATTCAGGACTCCGTAGTTTGAAATAACTGCACGTGATCCTTCACCTTTAACTTTTTTTGTTTTATGTTAATAGATTGGCTTAAATGTGCCGAATAAAATATCAGCCCTTGGATCTTACCTCCAGGGTTCAAATTGGAACTACAGATGAACGAATTCCGAAAAAGAAAGGGATGACAATTTAATCAGAATATTGGAGGGAGACGTAAGATATGAAAAAATTGACATATGTGGCTGAATTGCAGTCAATAAAATTTGCTATTCACATATCTAAATATCAAAACATTATCTTAAAAAAATGGTACTAATATACGTCTTTCCTTTTTAAATCACTTACCACAACAACAGAAGCAACTTAATCAATGTATAGTGTGTGTTTGACGTAAAAATTATAATTATTAGCTTCTAAAAATCACATATAAAATTTAAAAAATACATGAAATCAAACACATTATAATAATTAAGGGGGTTAATAAATTTAGATGGTTGAAAAAGATGCATGAAATATTATAAAAAATTTTATACATGTCTTTAATTCCTACAAATATAAAAAATACGTCAAAGTAGTCATTAGTAATCATATAATCTTTTGAAAATGGGTAAATTTGAAGTGACACATCTTCTTAGTAAGATGATAGATGCTACTGCATATATTTTACATTATCTATAGGCATATAGCCTAATCCGCTTGTACCACTCCTTCACACAAGGGCAATGGCAAATGATGAGAGGGTACTACTATTCTTCTGTTTTCAGGACTCCAAACACATATGAAAAAGATAGGAACAAATAAACAGTTTCTCTCATATATAGATATATTTTTTTTTCTTTTTCATTATTATTTAGAGATGGAAATGATAATGGAGAAAGAAAAGAGTGCTGTGAAACACACAAGGCGTTTGTGGCTGAGAAGCACCTCACTTTGTTGATGAGATTTGGTTCAAAATAATGCTCACCTCCAAAAGCTCATCCACTTGAAAAGAAATTCCGATTCTCCTTTCCTTTCATTTGCACGTATACACATTACAACAAGTTTTTTTTTTTTAGGCCCATCTAACTTTGTCTCTATTCCACCACGTATTTATCAGCCCTTGCTATTTTTCACTTCACTTCCGTTCTGTTTCTATCCTCACTAGGAGCTCCTCTCCATTGGTTCTTCATCTGCATGCACACACTTGCATAGTTTTGGAAACCAAGGTCTGGTTTTTGTTTCTCATCAGTCATATATGTAGTTTGTTTCCAACTTTCCATGCTAAATATGTCACAACTTTATGTGGCCTTTATAATCATGCTTCTTTGTTTTTTAAGACAGACTATAGCAGAAATGAAGATTGAATAGTAGTGTTTGTGTTGTGTGTATGGCAATGATTTCAATCTTGGTTGTTTGTTAAACTGACTATGTGTATGAGTTACATGCTCAGTATTATTCGCTGAACCAAGTTTTGTGTTTGGATAGCTTAAAGCATCAATATGTTGATTTTTAGAGGAAAACCATAGCATGTAGCTTTGATTTTTTTTTGGCAGAGGTCTTCATTATGTAACTTATTTATATCTTATACTGCCACTATTTTTGCTTTTAAGTTTTAATTTCCACTTGAAATTCAATATTGTAGCATATCCAAAGTCTTTATTTATTTTTATCTTTAATCCAAAAATCTGGGAAATTTTAGGAAATTTTTTCCAACTTCCAATTATTTATTTATTTGAAAATTCTCACAACTGAAATCTGTCACAAGATTTACTATTTAGATTATTCCGAAGATTTTGGATTGGCATAGTAGTTTTCTTCCTATATCACCCATACTAGTTTCTTGAAATATCTTAAACCTTGTAGCTACAGATTATGTGAAAGAACATAACTGAAGATACGAGTTTTTTTTATGTAGAATTTTTGAAGGGTAGCATCAACAAGCAGTTCTGAAAATGGAGATCACCAATGTCAGCGAGTATGAAGCTATTGCAAAGCAGAAGTTGCCAAAGATGGTGTTTGACTACTACGCATCTGGTGCAGAGGACCAGTGGACTCTGCAGGAGAACAGAAATGCCTTTTCCAGAATTTTGTAAGATTTTTATCATGCATACTTTTACAATAGTTATCTACAAAACTACAATGTCTAGTTATGTTCCTTAGATATTTCATGTACCTGTATTTCTAAGAATAGAAACTAATGTTGATATGATGAAAATATGATCGATAAATATACAGGTTTCGGCCACGTATTCTTATTGATGTGAGCAAGATAGACATGACAACTACTGTCCTGGGCTTCAAAATATCCATGCCAATCATGCTTGCCCCAACAGCCATGCAGAAAATGGCTCATCCTGAGGGTATAATTGTTTATCCTTTACATTCTCTTGGATTAGTAAATTTTCAGTTGTGGTATTACAGTATTGTGTGCATTTTTCCAAAAGGAAAGACTGAGAGAAGATAATTCTATACTTTCTAAATTATGTATTGGTTTAATGAGTAAGCAGAGTTCTATTCCTAATCAATTTCATTAAGATGTCACCCAAAAAAAAATTCAGCAAGATAAGACCCTTGCAATTGAATTGCATAGAACTTTCATGCATACTCACCAAATGACATATCCTAGAGAATTTGAGAAACTAATCAACCAAAAGACTTCTATCATTCAATACTTGGCAGTTTTTTCAAAGAAACTACATTGAAGCTTCTACCTACGTCTTCATTTTTTATATATTTTGGTCAATCAAATGTCAGATATTAGACATATAGGTCAATCACACATCAGACATGTAGTGGTATATCAATTAATGTCTTGATAATCCTAACATGTTTCATAGTTCTGTTATGTGATTCTATTTGTTAGACGCAAAAGATTGTACAGGAGCCAAATGTGATTGGTCATCAGTATTCTGAGAACATTCTTATCATCTAGTTCTGATAAATGGATAATAATAATAAAATCTGACTTTTTATTAGGAAAACATTACAATAGGGCAGTAGGGAGAAATTTAAATTTGTTGACTTTTTTGTTTATATGGAGTAATTTAATTCCAAATCCCCTTTGCATGCATTGCTAAACCAACTACCAAGACCATGGATTTGTGTTGGATGATATATATACTTTTTGTTATGCAGGAGAATATGCAACAGCAAGAGCTGCATCTGCTGCTGGAACAATCATGGTACTTCTCTTTTATATTCATATTCCTCTTAATTAGGGAACTAGTAGTGCTTCACTTGATTAATCACCATATATTCTGAAATCAATGATTCACTTCAGCATAGACAATTTTGTAATTTGCAATTGGTGGATTTGCTAAGGATCTGTTATTTTCTCCCTTGTACATCATACCAGAATATTTCATTCATGAACACTCCAATTAACTTCATAAGATTGTACACTTGTAAATTTTATCTGTTGTTAATCAATGATAAGCTCTATGTTCTTTATTGATTAGTAATATTTTGGTTCTTTCAGACTTTGTCCTCATGGGCTACTTCAAGTGTTGAAGAGGTAGCTTCAACAGGACCTGGCATTCGCTTTTTCCAGCTATATGTAAGCTTCAAAAGCGTTTATTCAGTTCCATTTCACTGTTTATTTGAATTTTTGGTTCTATAGTTTGTTTTACTTACATGATTTGCTCTCTTTTCTTTAGGTGTACAAGGACAGGAATGTGGTTGCTCAGCTTGTGAGAAGAGCTGAAAGGGCTGGATTCAAAGCCATTGCCCTTACTGTTGATACCCCAAGACTAGGACGCAGAGAAGCTGATATCAAGAACAGGTATAACTCTCCACTTCAACCTTGTTATACCACTTTCTTAATCGATATGATTATCTTTTCTTTAAAGTTTCAACCTTATCCTTGCAATTAAAATTAGTTGTAAAATGTCTATTACAGATTCACGCTGCCACCATTTTTGACATTGAAGAACTTTGAAGGATTGGACCTTGGAAAGATGGACAAAGTAAGATGAGTCATCACAGAATTATTTATGTGGGTTAAGTTTCTTTTCTTTATCACTAATTGAATTCCTGTCATGATCCTTTCAGGCTGATGACTCTGGACTTGCTTCATATGTTGCTGGTCAAATTGATCGTACTCTTAGCTGGAAGGTATGTTAGATAATCAAATAAGGCATTTCCTTTTCCTTTGTTGTTATTATCCTGTTCCTATTGTAGCCAAGATTTTATTAAAGTGAAATCAATTTAAAAAGCATTGACAACACAAAGATTTTATACACTGTCATATAATCATAGATTGCCATGTGTGAAACTGAAAGATTGTTGACTTCTATTATAATTACTTTAAAAGTCATATTCATGATGATTCCTAATTAGTTGACAACTTTATTTTCCCAATTCATTGATTTGATTCATGATTTGCTTGCAAGCTAATATTCCTGCATCCCTCAGAGGAGTGTAGAGTAATAAGTTCAACTAAATCATAGTGTACATTTGGTTTCTTCATTTATTATGTATACATATTCCACTGAATAGAGTCCACCATCTAAATAATCCTTGTGAATTTTATAGGATGTGAAGTGGCTTCAAACAATCACCAAACTGCCAATTCTGGTGAAGGGTGTGCTGACTGCTGAGGACAGTAAGAAAAACCAAAGCTGCTTTCAATTTCATTTGTTCTCCCTCTTGGAATATTTAAAACTAATGCCTTCATTCCAACATGGCAGCAAGGATAGCTGTACAAAGTGGTGCAGCTGGAATTATAGTGTCCAATCACGGAGCTAGACAACTTGATTATGTTCCAGCCACCATATCAGCCTTAGAAGAGGTACATATAAACTTTGAGTTACATCTTAGTCACCTTGAAACTTCTACACACTCATTTTAAGGCTGTTACATATACTTCTATTATTGATACTTAGGTTGTCAAAGCTGCTGAAGGTCGTGTTCCTGTATTTTTGGATGGTGGTGTTCGCCGTGGAACTGATGTCTTCAAGGCATTGGCACTAGGTGCCTCTGGCATATTTGTGAGTACTTCATGACCTCATTCAAAAGCTAGTATATTTATTGGCTTTTTTCATATTGAGATATGATTTTTAGATATTAGTTCCCTATTAATTGTTTGTTATATATTATTGACTTCTAATTCACACATTCATTGTAAGTGTAACAAATAGCTTTGTTCTATGTCAGATTGGACGCCCTGTAGTGTTCTCCTTGGCTGCTGAAGGAGAGGCTGGTGTAAGAAACGTGCTGCGGATGCTACGTGAGGAGTTTGAACTAACTATGGCTTTGAGTGGTTGCACCTCACTCAAGGATATCACTCGTGATCACATTGTCACTGATTGGGACCAACCACGCACTCTCCCCCGCGCCTTGCCAAGATTATGAAAAACTTTATCCTCATTTGTGCCAAGTTTGTATAATGTGGTGCAGAACAATGGGGGAAACACTTCTATATATGTTTCATGAACCTGTTCTCATCCTTTCTTTTCCTTTTTGGAGAACTCATTTAAGATTGTATTTGGAAAACTCTATGCTTAATTTCTTTGTAAGCATTAATATGATGATACTTGTGTGGCTACTGCTGCTGCTGCATTCACTCATTGTATATTATTAATTTTGAGTCATTTATCAACTTTTTACCTATGTTATTTTTTTAATCATTGTGACATTGATATGAAATATTTACAAATTTTGTGGATGACTAATTTTTTTTTTATAAAAATTAACTGATCACGTTTGATGTATTTCCTACTAACCATATTATTTTTCCATTGAAAACGAGTCTAATTCCCCTAAAACCAAGTCATGTTGATTACATAGGTAACTTTTGTTAAACAAAAATTATGATATTTATAAATCTCATTAAAAAATATTGTATGCTCTCTTTTCCTATATATAAGATCCAAATTTAAAATAATATTTGTTTCTTTATATAGTACTCAATCTATAATATTCTTAGCATTAATTATTTTTAGACTAGAAATATCCCTCGATAAAAAAAAAAAGAAAGAATGTATTAACAAATCATTAGAAGATAGAGAAGTATTAATAACAAATATAATTTTGAAAAAAGTTATAAATTTAAGATAAATTTATTGTTATCAACTAAATTAATAAATTTTCTTCATCTTAATAAATTAGGGAATTGGATCTTATGTAGAGGGATGAGGAAATATCTTATAAATTGACTTCGTGTAAGTTTAGTTTTTTTGTTGATAATTTGAATGCTAGTCAATCGTTATTTGTTTCTCAAATATAATATCAACATCAACAACACATTTAACTCAAGTTAACTCTAGTCAATGATCGATGAACTCAATAATAAATAAGAGAAAGTGAAAAAAAAACAGATAAAAAAAAAGAAGGGAGAAAGAAGAAGCGGGTGATAAAGAGGAAAAAGATTAAAAAGGGACCATATGAAATGTAGATATAACAACGGATCTAACCATCATCCACCAAATTTATAGTTTGTCTCCATTCCGCCCTAAAACACATCAATCACCAATCTATATCTCACTTCATTAAGTATTCTTTAACTATCTTGCCTCATGTAAGTTTCGATCTACGTCTACCTTTTTTGCAAGCTCTTGATAACAAATTTTTATTTTTCAAATATAAAAAAAAAACTTATTTTTTACGAAAATATAAAAATAATTTATTTATTATAAATTTTGACTTAGTACATGAAATCTCTATTTTTTAAATCTAACACAAACTTGATCATAATTATATGCTTCATATATTATCTGTATTCTATAATTATTTATATAAAAACCAATTCAACCACCTCCATGTCACGTGGACATAATGAATGTGTTTTGTTTTTTTTCATTTACCAAATCACCTTTTTTTCTTTTTTCTATCTTGCACCATAGAGAACATGCCCACTGCTAGCTTAGGTGTATATCAAGGTTGTCAGAATTCTGATTCTACGTAGACTCATAGAGGCTTTGTAGAATTGAATCGTAGAATCATAAGAGTTTATTTCAGACAAAAAAATAGTAAATTACCTAAATACGGAAAAAATGAGTCAAAAGGTGTATAGTAAGCAAAAAAGGGGTGCAAGTAGCAAATCCATATGGATTTGGCCCAAATACCAAAAAAACCTAATCATCCATTAACTTAACATCGAAACACACCATCTCTCTCTTTCTTTTTTCCTGCGTTTTGGTCCCTCCCCCAAACGAAACACCAGTCTACCACCACCACCCTTTAAAGTGACACCAACCCCTTCGAAAATCGAGTTCGCGGCCAAGCACGGAGGCACGGAGAAGAAGAACACAAACTTACCAAGAACAGAGGCATGACGCATGACAAAGCGACAAAGGCGAGCACAACAGAGGCACTGTGCATGAAGACGACGACGGACCGACGAGCATGGTAGAGGCACGGAAAAACGACGACAACTCGCACAAAGTGAATAAGAGAATGCAAGGAAGAATGAAATCCAACTCTGGAGAACCTACCTGGACTCGACAAAACGGCACCGTTTTGAATTTATTCAGACTCGCAATCAAACTTGCGATTTTGAGTGGAATCGGGCGAGTCTACATAGAATCGTACGATTCTACTTCGTTTTCGAGTTTGCTTCCGATTTAACTCGCCGGGGGGTGCTGGACTCGTGGAATCGTTCGAGTCTGCGAATTAACTCGCAATTTTGATAACCATGGTGTATATAGAGAGACAAGAGTTCATTTTGATTATGTTATTTTATAATTTTTAATTAGATAATATTTTTATAATTTATCGTTAAATTGAAAAAAAATTCACATAGATCACACGTATAAAATTTCATATTAATCCAAAATCATTTATTGTCTCTTTCATATAAATTAAAATTAACATAATATAAACATTTCAAGATATATTAAAATATGAATCATTTAATTATCTTATTGTTATTGTTGTTCAATTTTCACAAAATTTGACACAAATGACATTAGTAATACATAAATATAATTCAACATTGAATCGATAAAAGTCACATTCTACATATTATCAAGATTATCTTGTCAAATTTTGTCAAAATTAAACAACAACAAAAAAGTAATTAAGTGATTCATATTTTAATATATTTTGAAATGTATATTATTACATCGATTTTAATTGGTATGAATAATGTACCAAAAATTTTTGAATTAATATGAAATTTGATATATATATATATATGACCTATGCGGAAAAAAAATATTAATTCAACGATAAATTTTTAGAAAATATTATTCAATTAAAAGTTATTGAGCGATGTAATAGTTTGTCAAAGTTACACCAATTTAATTCGATCACTCCTCTATGTATATAATTTATACCAAATTTATATCGTTGATATATTAATCTATAGTTTATAATATATTAATAAATATGACAACTTTAATATATTTAATGATAATCAATCAGTTATTTTTAATTAATAAATTTTATCATTTGATTGATTTGATTTTTCAAATTAATTATTTATCAAAATTATTAACAGTAATATATTTTAAAAAAATTTATGCAATAAAGTATATATTTGTTTGTCTTTATTTATTTTTTCATAACAATAGTTTATTTGTGTCTCGTTAAAAAATATACTTATTAGAAAATATAAAGAAATAAATGTATAATTTAATTATGATTTAAACTTATTTATAAATTTTATTATCATGTATTCTTTATTCTGTGTATTTTATTGTAAAAATATTGCGTAATTTTTTTTAACTATATTAATGGTGAATATGTATATCATAAATAGAAAAAAATATACACTTTATAATGTAAAAAATTTGTAAAAAAACATTATTTTGTTAATAATTTTTATAAATAGTTAAAAAATTAATCAAATAATCTAATTAATTGAGTATAGTTAATTAATTGATAGTCATAAAATATGTTAAAGTTATCATATTTATTAAGATATTATAAACCATGGGATTCATATATATTAATGGTGTTGATTTGGTGTGAGTCTTTTATATTTACATCAAGTGTCAATAATCCTTTCTATGTGTCTCTATTTGTGTGCGTGTGTGTAAAAATGAAAGAATGTGAGTAATTAATAAATAAAATATTGTATAATCAAATGTAGCTCTAGTATATGGTCAAATGAATGAACTCTTTGGAGCTCATATGAGGGTTGATTTAATTGTCGTGACTATGACCAAATATTTTCAAGATGTACTTCTATTTATCGACAATATCTTTCACTTAGTCCAAGCATGATCTAAAGTATCTGCGTTATTTGTTGAATGTCCTTTGTTGTGGGTTATCAACCAACTATTAGTACTGAAATGAGTTCTTTACAAAAGCTAATCACTTCTACGAAAGAGGGGTATATAACTTCAATTCAAGCAGTTTATGTACCTGCAGACTATCTAACTGATCTTGCCTTTTCTACTACATTTGCACATTTAGATGTTACTATTGTACTATCAATATGATTAGTGATCAAAGGTATCTATTAAATAGTAAATTCTTTAGATTCAACCTCAACTATGCTCCAACCTTGAATAGTTGGTGAAGAACATTATGAGACTATGCAGAGATTTAAACAGACTATATATATATATATATATATATATATATATATATATATAGTATAATTTGGATGAGATTGTGGAAGAGGCAATGTGCATTAACACTTAACACCATTATATTTGGATTAAAAACTTTTACTTATTAGTTTTTTTTTATTTCTCAAAATTTAATTTAAAGTTATTATCATATTTTATCCATTTAAAATTCAAAAATTTAAATATAATACAATTATTAAATCTCTAAAATATTCATTAAACATAAGTTATATCCATAAAAGATCTCAATTAACTCATCACTACCACTGTTTTGACAACCACCAATATTGTCGTCGTCGCCATTGCCACTACCATGGTCATCGTTGTTGCTGCCATAACCATCGATATTTGAACTAATCAAACCTTGATAGGTTCATATCAAAGAGTATATTTTTCTCAATGACTTATCCTTTTTTTAATGACATTTAAAGTTGTTATGATAATTAGTAAATTTGGCTAACATTTAAATCAACGTGGCATGTTGTTGGTGTAAAGACAAAAATAGCACAATAAAGAGGTGTTGAATTGTGATTTTAAAAAAGATTGCAAATCTTTTTGAAATTCACTCCTTCGTCTTATACATATTTTTTCTAAAAAGAGGTTTAACATAAAAGCAACGGACGATAAACTTTGAAAAAATTATTTATGAACACTTTTAAAATAGATCCATAATTCAAGATTAAATAAAAACAAATAGAGTAAAAGGCTTAAACACACATAGGTTTATATTGGTCCGTCTCTTACACCAAAACTACTTCTAGTTTTTGGAAGCCCACAAAGTTCTCACTATCTTCTTCAAACATACAAGTATTGTTTCCATTAGTCACTTTGGGCTTCACCCTAGTATTGTTTATACTAGTTTTTCCAAGCTAAGTACCCAAGTATTATTTTCTACCAAGTCATTTTTGACTCTACACAAATCGACATTTTTGTTTAAGGTTGGGTGCTCACAAACTAAGCTAACATCTTACATATGGATATACTAGCTCACAGTCTTTTTTCTCTCAGGATATACAAGATGTTTTGAGACTTTTTTACAACTTAGAAAATGCTTATACAAGAGTATGAAGGTTGAAGAGAATAGTTCATTGAAGATTCATTACTTGAGCTCTTAAAAAAATAAGGTATTTATAGGTTTGTTGACGAAGTAGTTATTGTCTCTAAATTGTCTTCTTTCTTTATTCTTCAAAACATTCTTTGTCGAGACATTAAACACAACAATTAATACTTGTTACCAATTAGTCGCTAAAGATTGATAAAACACCTTGTTAATCTTCCTTGAAGAACACGCTAAATACAAAGTCAAAAAAAGGATAAACTTTTGTACTATAAAATACATTACCTTCTCGTGCCTTTTGACATAATAGATAGTTTTATTATTTGACTTTTTTCTTTTTTGTTCTCTTCGTTGTATCCTATGAAGAATGTTCAAACATTCTTTACATAGATGATCAAGCACACAAAGCATTAACTTGATCTTAAAAGTTGAAGACTTTGATGTTTGTATGCTATTGTCTAATCCATCAGACACACAGACTCAACACTTTTCGTCTATATGTATTTCAAATGTAGCTTTTAAAACTTGATATTTATTTGCATCAAATCAAAACAATTAAGGATTCCGATTCGTCTTGTAACTTAATAATTATGATAAATACATGTGTTATATGTTTGCCAGCCGTTTAACTAAGGATATTGCCAATTATTATACTTTGATTATGACAACCTATGGTCACTACATGAAAACTAATCAATATTTTGCAGAATATTTCAATTTCATTTTAATGAGATTTTGTTAAAGAAAAATGATTGAGTTACTTAAAGTAAAAAAATAAAAATAAATGTGAAATTATTTGAAAATGTGTAATATTTTACAAGACGTAACAATTTTATTCTATGATGGCACCTATTCTTCCTCCTATGGAGAGAGAAAATGATGTCCCAATTTGATGGGGATCCAAAGATGAAAATTTTAGCATAAAAGAGGTGTATGACTAAATAGTTATATGGGAATCTCAAACAATTTAATTTGGTATGGCATTGGCAAGGTTCAGAAAGGTTAAGAGTTTTCCTTTGGCGCCTAGTTTATGGGAGGCTTATGACAAATGAGTTAAAAAAGTATAAACACACGACTAATTCAAATATATGTCCCAGATGCAGTTTCTACCAAGAATATGTGATGCATGCAATTCGAGATTGTGATGTAGTAAGGGATTTTTGGTTGAACTTTGCAGATCAACAAAGTTGGGAAATTTTTTTAGCCTAGGATTGCACAACTGGATCAATTTTAATCTCAATGATAAATCCCTTCAAGGTCCAGTTGAATTCTTTGGCACTGTTACTGACCTCTTATGGATGGTCCCTGGTCTAATCCACCAAGTTATGGCACAAGTCCTTTTCATTCACAAGGATCTTCAAAAAGGTATTAATTTCAGGTTTCAAAATTTGAAGAATATGAAAGCTTACATTGCATGAAAACCTCCCTTCTCTCCATTCTTTAAAGTTAACATTGATGAACCATGGAATGTAAATTTTGGTACAACATCCCACGGTGGTTTCATCAGGGATTATGATGACAAAATTGTGAGGTGTTTCAATAAAAAATTTGGGGTCATGTAATGTGTTAATGACTGAATTATGAGGTCTAAAATATGAGATTCAGATGAGCAAAGAGGTTGAGCTTAGGCATGTGCAATTTGAAATTGACTCTCTATTGGTAGCGACCATATAGGATATTAAAACAAACATAAATTATCAACCATAATAATAATACGACAAAATTCAAAAACTAAGAATATTAAAACAACCATAGCAACACTCTACCTACCTAATTATGGACTATCATTCAGGATACTAAAATAATAATAAATTATTAATTTATTATTTTTTGTTTGACGCACATTTTTGAGAGGGACTAAAAAGATATTTTTCAAAAATTCAGGAAGTAAGAATAATTAATTTATATTTGAAAGACTAAAATAAAAAAGGATATAAGATTGTGTGACTAAAACATTAATCAAGGGTGTATTTCTTAATGCTCTGCCTAAGTCCAGCCGCAGGCAATTCATTTTTCCAACTGCCATTTTCCTAACCTAAAAAAGTTCTAGACCATTCTACTGTGCGACAAGAGCAACGTCTACCCGTCAGAATCCAACGGCTGAGACGAAACAGAACCTTCAAGACCAAATCCTTCGTCCTTCATCCTTTCCCGCATCGTAGTAATAAAAACCTAATCCTTCACTTCATTTTCACTCCTCAACAAAAACAGCACAACGAACCACTCTGAAGCTGCTCACGTTATCCACAACACTCTCAACCCTCCTTAAACCCTAACCAATCTAACCATGGCTTCTTCTTTTACCTTCACCGCAATGACTGCATGCAAGCTCTCCTCCTCCGCCGCCATCTCCTCCTTCCCCTCCCGCCGCCGCTCCAACGCCGTCGTTCTGTCGAGGCGCAGCCGCGCCGCCAGGGTCTCCGCCATGGCCAAGGAGTTGCACTTCAACAAAGACGGCACCGCAATTAAGAAGCTCCAGGTATAATATCACACTCCTCGCTCGATGTGACTAGTGATTTCGAAAAGCGCGTTTTGAGTGTCGTTTTTGAATTTTTTGGCGTTTTGCAGAGCGGTGTGAACAAGCTCGCGGATCTGGTTGGGGTCACTCTTGGTCCTAAGGGAAGAAATGTTGTTCTCGAGAGCAAGTATGGCTCGCCGAAAATCGTTAACGACGGTGTCACTGTAGCTAAAGAGGTGAATTCTTTTTTGAATTTTGTCTTATTATTGTTATGGTTGTTTCTTTTTTTTGAATTTAAAGCAGGTAATTATTGTAAAAACCGCAAATTTATCATCCATG
>PYAF01001975.1:55142-83562 GCA_007407185.1 Glycine tomentella
ATTTATTATGTTAAATTTTATAATAACATTATATGTTAAAATTACATGTTGAATTAATGTATGCATACATATTTGTAAATTATATGTAAAATTTAACATATAATTTACATATATGTGAAATTAGTTAATGATATGAAATAAATTGTTAACTACAAAAATAAGGATAAAAAACATTAAAAAAAATTGTTTAAGAATTAAAAGTGAAATTTACAAAAAATGTAGAAATAAAAAACATATTTAAAAAATATATGTTAAATTTTACATATAACACTAAATTTTTCAATGTATATTTAATACACATATATTTTTAACATAATAAATTATTTTAAATTAAATAAATTTAGTAATATATATATATATCCATATTGATTAATTTTTAACATAATTGATCTATTAGTTCAATTGGTTAGAACATCTTATTAATAATTTAAAATTCATAAATTCGATATTGCACACCATTATTTTCATGGATTGGACATTCGGATTGCCCAATCTACAGTTGACATGAAAGATGAGAACAAAGGTCGTCTGGTACAGAAGGCAAAGGTGAGCTCCCAATGAGTTTTAGACGTTTGGGTCTGTTTGCGAACCAGTTGCGTTCGCTTTGAAAAAAAAAAAAGCTTCCCTCACATTGCTTTAGCTATTGTGCCTTGGAATGCCTGTTTTTCCGTTGAACGTGGTTTCAACGCTTAACCAAATACACACTTAGTTTACTTATAAGGCTTAAGCTGTTCACTTTGGGTGCTTTATCTCTCTCTTTTCCTTGATGTTTTAGATTGAAATTGTGCTGGGGAAATCTGACAAGTTTGACAATCTGATGTCTCCTCGTGCCCCAACTGAATCAGAAGAAGCAGCTGCTGCTAATGATGACAAAAAAGAGTGACAAGTATAAGACAGTCCAGTCAATGTGAAACTCTTGTAATTTACATTCCGAGTCTTTTGTACTGTTTGCATTCATAGACGTAAATAGGGGAGTAGAAAAGGGTCGTAAATTTACAATGATAAGGCAGCATTGTGTGTGGTTAAAGTTGTAGAGCACATATTTTCATCATCAATTTAGATTGTATTTCTTCATTGCACATATATGATTGTGATGATGAGTACATGACTGGTGGGTGACTCTTAAGCTCGCTCATTATCCTATTCAGTTCATCCAACCTGCTTTTTATTCCGAGGTGTTGCAGAGATTTCCACTTTATTTGCGATTTTCCCATTAATCATTTTTTAGAGGTGAGCTTACGTTAACAAAAATAAACGAAACCACTCATTTAGTCATTTCGTAAACTCAACCAATAAAAAGCAAACATAATTCTATTGCAGTTTGACTGCGATACAGATTTTATTTTTTCTCATTTATAAATCAAATATACTCTTTACCATTTGAATAACACACAATTTTCTAGATTAATAATCTTACGGATTATACGAATCCGTTTTAAAAATTGCAAAAAAATAAAGGATAATTTTGGAAATGCACTGTTCATAAATGGTGTATTAAAAATTCGAATGGTGTATGTAGCGCATTCCTTAGACTTTAAGTGTTCCGTCTATATACTTTACCGTTAGAGTGTGCTTTCTTATAAAAATACGCGCTGCCTTTGCTATTGACTCTCACTATCTCTGTGCCTCTTCCATCAGCTTCTTGGATTCTATCAGTTTCTTTCTTTCTTATTTTCTTCAGAAATTATATTTTCTTCTTTGTCATTGTTAGATTCTATTAGGTTCTTTCTCTGTTGCATTTTCGGAAATCATATTTTCTTCTTTCGTCATTTTTAGGTTATTTCTTTGTTATTTTAAGAGAATTCATCGTATCTTCTTCGTCAAGTTTAGTTTTCTTTTTTCTTTTGCTATTATCCTTATAAGAAATCATATTTTCTTCTTCGTTATTTATCGCTTTCTTTCTCTGTTTTGTTGTTTTGAAAATTACCTGTTCAATTTAATTCAATCACCGTGTTTCTGAATCATCACTGTAAATATAATATTTTTATTTTTATATTCTGAATTTCTTCATATTTTCGTTGTGTTTTCTCCTTGAATTTTTATTTGCAGTGTCACCCATTTGTGCTTCCTTGAATTCTTGTTTTTGTTTCTTAATATTTAATTATAATATTTCTTGTGAATTTCTTGGTCTTTATTTGCCGCTGCTATGTATGTATTTCTTAAGAGACCTTAATTTTGTTGTTTATTTAGGTATTTTCCAATAGTAATTTGAATCTTGGCTAATCTTTTTAGGTTCTGATTTTATTTTTATCTGTTCTGCAGTGATAATTTCAGAAATCAATTCACATGTCAGACTTCAGAGATTTTCAAATCAATGAGAATGAAAATTATGGTACTTAGCAGAATTTATAATTTATTGCTGAGCAGAATTATTTATTTATTTATAATTCTGTCCCTGAGCATAATAATTCATAAGTTATTTATTGATGATTCTATTACTCAGCAGAATTCATAATTTATTAATTTATTAATTTATTTAAAAAAAAGTTTTTAACTCCGCCTATATTCTCATAGCCATTCCCAAGCCCGGACAAAGGAGGAGGGTTTTGATATTAATAAATGGAAATTATTATAACCTTCTAGATATAATTTGTGATTGGAGGTAGGGTAAAAACTTTTGCATTATAATTACATTTTAATTAAATTCTGTTCACAAGAGATTTATGAGAAGGAGTCTCATGCTTTTTGGAGAGCAAACAAATTGTGTTTAGTAACTGTTATAAATCAATGCCCACTGGTGTTGATGGCACCACCCTCATTGGTAGCGTCTCCGCCAGAGCTATCTCATATTCCATAGGCTTGTGGAGTGGCATTGCAGCATTTATCATTTGGGACTGGTCATGAGAGTACATTTCCATCCATGTGTTTTGTTAAATTTTGTTATTGAAATTGAATAGGGAGTTTCATGCTATAAATCTATTTTTACTGATTCTTTCATGTATCCACTGTGATTCATTGATTATATTACTTTCCAGTCATTTGTAGGTTACTGTTGAGTTATGTTTTTGCGAGTTTTACTTAATTGTTTAATGTGCTTCTAGTCTATTAGATGCTAATTTATTATTGAAAAATGAAGATATGAATGAACACGGAGCTTAAAGCTAAGTCAGTTAGAAGAGTCTCACTATGAATATTATGAGTAAGATGTTAAACCATCATCTCCTGTATTTATTAAAGTAGGCAATTTAAGATCTTGTTGGTAGTATTGCTGCAGGCCCAGTGAGCAACCATCTGTCAAAATTTGATAACGGTCAAATAATCAGTTTCAGCCCTGCTTGAACTAAGCAGCATTAAGGTTGACAAATAATCAGTTTCAGCACTGCTTGAACTTAAGCAACAGTAAGGTTGGATTAATTCATAATGTGAGTGTAGATTTTATCATGCATTAGAATCGTTGCTATATATATTCTTTGCAATCTCAATTTTTTCATTTATGTAGATGTGTTGCAGTTGAAATTGAAATCATTTATTGCTATTTCAGCATTTGATTTTGGTTTCTGCAGTTCTGCTTGTGAAAATTAATCAAACACTGAACCTAGGCTTGACTTATACCATTTTCATATTCCATATTTGAGTTTGTACCTTCATGGAAACTTATTTTTACAGTTAAGAAACTATGGAGTATAGCTCCTTATTATTGGGGAAATCCCTCTAAATTACATAGTTTGGAGTGTAGGTTTTATTATGATAATTTTATTCTTATATTGTGTCTGCCATACAAGAGATTTCTTAGATAAAGGAGGCTATTTCAACAAATAATGCATGCTGGGAAATCGGAGAATCACCAGTTAAGGTAGTGGGCTGAACATTAGTTAATGACCTTTTTGGAAACCTTTTTCTGTTCATATTGTTTTTATTGGTCTAAAATTTCCCACGTAGCCTTCAGTGTGTAAGATTGAAATATCTCATTCTCGAGAGAATCTCACTTTCATGCTAGAGATGTCATTTTTGGTTCTGAGTTGTGTAATGGGAGGAGAAGGTAAAGGAATTGAATTGGCTAAGTGGAAATTTTATTTTATATATATACACGAGACTTGCTATGACTTGTTGTCTGCTTCTCAATCATTTCGTTCCAAGTAATATGTTTGGAGGTCATGAAGAAATTCTACACGTTAATTATTTAGTGTCCTTTTAATTGGTTTTATTCTATGCACTTTTTAGCCTAAATTATAAAAATAAGCTTCACTCAGCATTTGATTGATCCTGTTCTAAATAATTTTCAACCTAGTACTAGTACTTTGGTGTACATGGATCACCCAAGTGTTTCTTAATATGATTTTGTGTGATATATACAATATACTGTTAACTATCTTCACATTGTATATAACATTCTATGTGAAGACAATTCATTGATTTAAATTAGGAATAGTGAACACTTTGTTTATTTGTAAATGGTCACAAACATGCAATTAGAAATAATAAAAATCTACCCGGCGATGTCTATAAACATGCTACCTGAATTTTGGTAATGAATTTATGCCAGTATAGTCATAGAAGCTTTCTAAGGCATCGTTATATCAAATAGAAAACTTATCATGCAGTATCTTAGGGGGTTAGATAGTAATCAAATGGGTCAGCATAAGATAAAGTTTATTGTAACAATGTTTTTGCAACATGTCACATCACTTTGGAAAATTGGATATAAACTTAGACATAATGTTGTATAGAAATTTTTGGAACAACTCCGATCTCCTGGTTTAATAGTCAGAAGCATCAATTTGCATTCAGTGTGAATGAGATATCTCTCATATGGTAAGGAACAGAATAGAAATAAAAGTATAATGGAAGTAATTTTGGTCAAAACAAATTCATGTTCTTATGTCATATTTTATGCTAATTCCAGTTCTGTATCAACTAATTTTTCTCTGCCTTTTGCTACTTCTACAGTTCTACTGGAGTAATTGGGTTGGTTGAAATGTTCAGTTGCTGATCTCATTACTATTGACTTGAGTCATTTGTACGTGCTATAGTACCATTGGTTTTGTTTCCAAAGGTTGGCTGTTTCGTTATCTTATTAGATTTATCATGTCCTAATTTTTAATGTTGTTTTCTTATAAACTGATTGAAATGTATGGAAACTTGAAACTAATTGTGATTGCTGGATATTGTATTAATTAAGAATTAGGATACGTTCAGTTTCAAAAGCTGTGTTAGACATTAATGAATACTGTTGTTTGTAAACGTTAGCCACACAGCGTTTATTTAAGAAGCACTTTTATGTTTTAGCTGAAAAAGCGTTGTATTTTTATCTTATACATAGTATACTTTATAAAAAAAGCACCACCTATTATCTCAAACATATACAGAACTTTCCTGCAAGCGCTATATAAATATACACCGCCCTGCACAATAGCACCATAAAAGTTCCTATATAAAGAGAAAAAAAAAAGCATTGTATATCTTGAAATTTGGTGTAGTGTGACGAAACATTTTTCAGAAGGAACCTCGTAATTTTTGGAGAACAAACAAATTATACTTGTATATTTCTCATGTAACTGTCATAAATCAATGGTTATCAAATGATGCTATTTTTATCCTATATAACACTTTTATACGAAGCATTGTCTATTATCTCGAACATATACAACACTTTCCTACAAGTGTTGTATATAAATATGTATCTCCCATAGTAATAGTGCCAAAAAAGCGCTATATAAGGCAAAAAAATGTGTCGCATATTTTGAAATATATTGTGTTGCTCTCTTTGTTATCTTTTTGGTTCATTTTTTGTATGGGTAGTGATAAATTGACACCCAAATATTTTAGACACCCCATTGACACTTTTCATATGTGTTTATCTCTCTCTTGTCACATCAAATAGCTATTACCGTTTGTGAGTGTACTTTATTTTTCTGTAATTTCTTTCATGCTATTAGAGTTCTATCAAATCATAGAAAAGCGAAAAGAAAGAAAATAAAACTTCAGAGAAGAAAAGAGAAAATATTATGAGGGTACTAATTTTTGTGTTACAATTCTGTATTTATAGAGTTAGGTGGTTAGTTATGACAACTGTCAACAGTTGTCAATAACTAACATACAAACTAATTACAACTAGCCTCTTAACTACTAACTTGAGAGAGTGGAATTGAATACTGTAACTCTTTGTACAAAACTCTAATACTCTCCCTGTCAAACTAAATGTGGGTGAGACTTTAGGGGAGTCTCAAGCACTTTGAATTTGGCTCTCAGAAAAATAATTTTGCTTGGAGAAAGTGACTTTGTGAGAGCATCTGCCCATTGATTTAGTGCAGGAACATGGTGAAGAACCATCTACTTGGTTGGAACTTTCTCCCGAAAAAAGAAAACATCAATGTCCATATGCTTTGTTCTTGCATGAAGGATAGGTTTGTGGGCAAGAGCAACAACACTTTGTATGTCACATAATACAATTGGTGTGTTGAAGGAAACTGATGGAACAATCGAGAATATTCTGTTTTATTGAATGAATTCAGTTACACCAGAGGAGATGAACTTAACCTCCTCCAACCAACCTTACAAATGGATAACCCCCCCTCTCCTATTCACAGACCCCTATATAAAGTCACTACTCCTCTGTACAATCTATTACAGGTCAGCATTACTAATTTGTCTAAGCTGTAACTGGCATTAGCCAGTTACAGGTTTCACTAATGACTCAGGCTTCTTCCTAAACTTGCCATGAGTCCTAGCTGCATATCTTTCCTTTATTTGAGGTCTAACAATACTCCCCCCCAGAAGAGCCACCTTGTCCTCAAGGTGAAAGTCAGGAAACTGCTGCTTAATCATTGATTCCTCTTCCCAAGTTGCTTCAAAATCTGGAAGATCCTTCCATTGTATTAGCACTTCTGCAGTTCCTGCTACATTTCTCACAGCTGTGACAGCCATAGGTTCCACTTTCAATTCCAGGTCATCAGTTAACATTGCAGGTAAAGGTTGGGACTTGGCAGTAGGAGAAATAGCCTTTTTCAGTAAAGAAACATGAAATACCGGCTGAACTTTACTCTCAGGAGGCAGTTTCAGCTGGTAGGCCACTTTACCAATGACCTTTTCAATCTGATATGGGCCATAAAATCTGGGACTTAACTTTTCATTGATCTTTTTGGCTAAAGACTTCAACCTATATGGCTGTATCTTGAGGTAGACCCAGTCACCTTCCTGCAGTTGCACATCCCTCCTTTTCTTATCTGCCTGACTTCTCATTTGGTCTTGGGCTTTTAGCAAATCCCTTCTTAGCTGGTCTAATAATTCATCCCTTTCTCTAGTCAGTTTGTTAACCTCCTCTACCCCGGAAGGAATAGTTGTGCCCTTCAATAATTGAGGTGGATCACGACCATATAAAGCTTTAAAAGGAGTCAGCTTGGCTGAGCTGTTGTAGTTGGAGTTGAACCAGAACTCTGCCCAGCTTAAACATGCTGGCCACTGCTTAGGCTTTTCCCCTGTAATACATCTTAAGTAAGTCTCTACTCCCCTATTAACAACTTCCGTTTGGCCATCCGTTTGTGGATGATAAGCTGAACTGAATTTCAACTTTGTACCAGCAGTTCTAAACAGCTCCTTCCAAAAGTGACTCAAGAAAATTTTATCCCTGTCCGACACTATAGTGGTAGGAAACCCATGTAGTTTCACTACTTCTTTCACAAATAGCTCTGCAATATCTTTGGCTGTGAAGGGATGACTTATAGGAAAAAAATGAGCATATTTGGTAAACCTGTCCACCACTACCAATATGGCATTTTTTCCTTGTGCTTTAGGGAGCCCTTCAATGAAATCCATTGAAATATCTGACCAGACTTGAGTAGGAATAGGGAGAGGTTGCAATAACCCTGCTGGAGATAAAGCCTGGTATTTATTTTGCTGACAAACATCACACTCAGCAATAAATCTCCTAATGTCTTGCCTCATCCCTTCCCAATACACTAGGGCTGCTATTCTTTTGAAGGTTCTGAAAAGACCAGAATGACCACCCACCAAAGAACTATGATATTCCTGCATTAAAACCTGAACCTTAGGAGAGTTCTTTGACAACACCAGTTTGCCCTTATACCACAACTTCTTATTCTGCAAAGTAAATCCTGGATGAGCAGCCTTGTTCACCAATAAATCCTGCATAATCCTTGTCAACTTTGAATCAGCTAATATCTCCTTTTCCCACTCCTCCTCCTCCTCATATTGGATCATAGATATAGCTGTAAAGGTCATTCTCCTGGACAAGGCATCAGCTGCCTTATTTTCACAACCCGGTTTATAAACAATATCAAAATCAAAGCCCATTAACTTTGAAGTCCACTTAAATTGGTCCTCCCCCATTAATCTCTGTTCTGTCAAGAATTTCAGACTCTTTTGATCTGTCATAATAGTGAATTTGCTGCCCATCAAATAGTGCCTCCACTTTTGTATAGCTAAAACTATAGCCATTAATTCTCTCTCATAAACATATTTTCTCTGGGCTGTTTCTGAAAGAGATTGGCTCCAAAAAGCCAATGGTCTCCCCTGTTGCATGAGCACAGCTCCCAACCCTTTATTAGAAGCATCAGTTTCTAAAGTGAAAGGTTGAGAAAAATCAGGAATTGTAAGGACAGGAATATCTGCCATAGCTATTTTCAATTGATTCACAGCTGCTTCAGCTTCCTCACTCCACTGAAAATTATCTTTTTTCAACAAATCATATAAGGGCCTGGCCACTCTTCCATAATTTTGCACAAATCTCCTGTAATATCCTGTAAGGCCAAGAAAACCCCTTAAGGCTTTCACATTCTTTGGAATGGGCTAGCTCCTCATGACCTCCAATTTTTTTGGGTCTGCAACCACCCCCTCCCCTGAAATAATATGCCCCAAATACTCCACCTTATTCTGCCCAAAACTGCACTTCTTTTTATTTACCAGCAAGTTATTCTCAATCAATAGCAGTAGTACATTTTTAACATGCTTAAGATGATCTGCTATACTACTACTATAAATGAGAATATCATCAAAAAAAACTAATGCAAATTTCCTCAGAAAAGGCTTCAGTACCTCATTCATCAAAGCCTGGAATGTAGAAGGAGCATTTGTGAGCCCAAATGGCATTACCATAAACTCATAATGGCCTTCATGAGTTCTAAAAGCAGTCTTAGCAATATCTTGCTCTCTCATCCTTATTTGATGATAACCTGATTTTAGGTCCAGCTTGGTGAACACTACAGCTCCACCCAATTCATCTAACAATTCTTCAATAATTGGTATAGGAAATTTGTTAGGAACTGTTATTTTATTCAGTGCCCTATAATCAACACAAAACCTCCATCCACCATCTTTTTTCCTTACCAATATAATGGGACTAGCACAAGGGCTAATGCTAGGTCTGATAATTCCTGAATTCAGCATGTCTTGAACCAATCTTTCAATCTCATTTTTCTGATAATGGGGATACCTATAGGGTCTTACATTGGGAATTTCAGCTCCTTGTTTCAGTTCAATCCCATGGTCATGCTTCCTTGAAGGGGGAAGACCACTAGGATCCTGAAATATTCCTTAAATTCCTGCAGTAAATCTGCCATCCATGTAGGAAATGTCTGTTCATTTTTTTCAGCATTCAACTCATTACAATACAATATAAACCCTTCACCTTCACCTCTTACAGCCTTTAAAACTGAGTTTAAAGAAGCTACAGACCTAGTTAAGGCTGGTTCCCCTTTTAATACAATTGATCCTCCTTCTTTAGGAATTTTCAAGGTCAGTTCTTTGAAATTAGCCTTAATCTCTCCCAAAGAGGCTAACCACTCCATACCTAGCACCACATCCACCCCTCTCATGTCAAATACAAAAAAATCTTGCACAATCTGCAGATCTTGTATCTGTAATTTAACCCTTCTACACACCCCTTCACAATTAATTCTCCTTCCATCTCCCACTTCTACTGTATAGGGTTTAGTAGCAGTCACCTCTAATTGCAATACTCTCACTGCTGACCTTGAGATGAAATTGTGGGAAGCTCCACAATCTACTAAGGTCAGAACTCTTGTTCCTTCAATTATCCCCCACAGTCTAATAGATTTTTTTGTAGTTAATCCAGCTATACTATATAATGATAGTTGGATATTTTGCAATTGTTTATCCTCTTCCCCAAACTCCTCTTCCATTTTCTCCTCTTCATTCTGTTCTTCCCCTAAAATCATCACCTGTAACTGTTTATTTGGACAGATATGGCCAGGTCCAAATTTTCCATCACACCTATAACATAACCCCTTTTCAGCCTTTTCTTGAAACTCAGCATCAGATAACCTTCTAAAAGGTCTGCCCCTGTAAGTTCCCATCGGCTTCACACTACTAGAGTCACTACTAGAAACTGCTTCCCTATTCCTGACCTGATTTGATTTGATGCTTGGCTCCCAAGTCACAGTCCTTGATGAACTATAGACTTTTGATGAATTTTCTCTAATACTTGCAACATTCCCTCTCTCCAACAACTGATTCTTCTCATCTATCCTCTGTGCAAACTCCATTAATTCAGTCAAATTTTTATTTGGATGGAGTTTTAATTCTGCTTTTACTACATCCTTTAATCCATTCAAAAATATCCCCTTCAAATATTCAGGTTCAGTACCTCTTAAAGGTGCTGCATAAAGCTCAAACTTTTCTCTATATTCCTCCACTGTCTGATCTTGTTTCAGACTCAACAGTAACTCGTATGGACTTTGGCTCATCACTGGTTGAAAACGTTGAATCACAGCCTGCTTAAAATCCTTCCAATTAGGGCTTTCTTCACAAAACTCCCACCATTGATACCAGTTTAATGCTCTTCCCTCCATAGCTACCATCACTGCCTGGATTCTCTCTTCTTCTTCCACTCCTTTCACTTCAAAGTACCTTTCCACTCTATTCGTCCAACCATATGCATCATCTCCATTGAAAATCGGTATTTCAAGCTTCCTCCATCTCTCTTCCCTCTCGCGCACTGTTCCCTCGCGATTCCGCTGTTTGTCCCTACCGCGACCTCTGTTTTCACTTCCCTCCTCCGCGCGCGACATGCTTCTCACCGTCATCATCAATTGTGCCAATTGTTCTCGCAATTCCGCCCTTTCTACTCTATCTTCTTCATTCAATCTTCTCAATGTCGCCAACTCTTCTCTTGTTTGGATCAGTCCTTCGAAACCTCGTTCCAAAAATTCTACTCGTGCGACCATTCCTCCTCTCGTCGACACCATATGATTTCACCAATCCCTAAATCGCAGCTTCTAGCACTTGAAATTCACCAAATCGCAGGGATCCGATTTGAGTTTGATGAACAACAATTTTCAGAGTCGCGCCAAACACCACCACTGAAGGTTCAGGATTGATGCTCTGATAGCAGTGATGGAACAATCGAGAATATTCTGTTTTATTGAATGAATTCAGTTACACCAGAGGAGATGAACCTAACCTCCTCCAACCAACCTTACAAATGGATAACCCCCCCTCTCCTATTCACAGACCCCTATATAAAGTCACTACTCCTCTGTACAATCTATTACAGGTCAGCATTACTAATTTGTCTAAGCTGTAACTGGCATTAGCCAGTTACAGGTTTCACTAATGACTCAGGCTTCTTCCTAAACCTGCCATGAGTCCTAGCTGCATATCTTTCCTTTATTTGAGGTCTAACAGAAACTTGTAATTGGGAAAGGCAGAAAGAAGAGGCGGGATTCCTTTTCACAGCCCTTATGCAGCGATCTCCTCGGGGCTTACTTAGCCCCCATCCCCATATCTTTCCTTTATTTGAGGTCTAACAGAAACTTGTAATTCATTCAACAAGGTCTGAATCCAAGATAATTCTACAGTAGTTTGTGCTAAACTACAATAATTTGCCTCTGTACTTGACCTTGCAATCACATACTGCTTGCGGGACCACCAAGATATAAGATTAGAACCTAAACATATGGCTGATCCTGAAATTGACCTTCTGTGATAATCCCAGTTTGCAACACAATGGGGCCGAACAAAGTAAGGTTGATCCAAAACAACAATTTGAAGTTGAAGACCATGCAGAACTGTACCTTTCAAGTACCTTAAGATTCTTTTCATTGCAGTTCAGTGTGACTCTAGGGGATTGGCTGTAAATTGGTAAACCTTGTTCATAAAGTAATTGATCTTAGGTCTAGTGATGGTCAAGCATTGTAAAGTACCCACTACAGACCTGTATTAAGTGGGATTAGTGAATAGATATGAGCCTATTTTAGTATGTTTAAAGTTGGAGCCCATAGGAGAAGAGATTGGTAGAGCTTCTGCCATATTACTTAAAACTAGTGCATGTTCAGGTACGGTGAACAAGACAAATTATGTGTGGAGATTAATATTTTTTTTATTATTTTGAAAAATAAGTTAAATATTTTCAGAAGAATAATTAAGAGAAATAAATATCTTTTGTAATGAACAAGTTGTTCTTATATATTAGTGCTGGTGAGTTGGTTGTGTGTGAAAGTAATCTTCACGTGGATTTAGATTCCTCATGTGATGCAAACTTGGTCTTGGTCATAGTCTCGCCACTTTGATAGTGAAATAAATAATTTGAATATTGTATAATGTATTATTATTAATCAATAAATTAACATAAAAATAATAAGAAATCAAATCAGATAAAACTTAACATTACCATGAGAAGACCATATTGTAAATCCAGCGAGATATTTGGGTGTTGATAGAACTATACTGGTGATCTTTTGAACTTTGGTTTGGTTGTTGAGATAGCAAAATGTGAGGCTTATAAAATAGAGGCATGTCTAGCTGGCTAGTGTTTTTTTATTGTTCTCTAAATAATTAAATATTTATTATGTAGGTAAAGTATGACATGTATTTTGCCTATGCAGACTGTTATTGTTGGTGATGATTGTGCACTACCTCCACCTCGAGGGATTGCAGGGAGAAGAGGTTTGGCAGGGACTATTCTGGTTCACAGGGTACGTTCATCAAGTCACTTCTTTCTTTTGTTACCAATGTATATTAAAATGGCTCTAACCATACATTTTCATTAAAACATATGAAGGGATTATGCGGCCTATGTATTAATGTAATTTATTTTCTTGACATTAGCATTATAAATTGTAAATATAATTAAAACTAAATATTATTATTTTAGTTATAGTTGCTAGTTGTTATGTATTTCCACACGTTTAAGGATATTTTTGTTTTGTCTGAGCCAGGTTGCAGGAGCTGCTGCTGCTGGTGGTCTTTCTCTTGCTGATGTTGTTGCAGAAGTTAAACATGCATATGAAATAGTGGGAACAATGGGTGTTGCTTTGACTGTGTGCACAATTCCTGGTCAAGTTGCATCATACCGTTTGGGGCCAGGAAAGATGGAACTTGGTCTTGGAATTGTAAGTGTTCTTTTTTAGTTCAATCTCCCATTAAGAAAAAATATAAAACTCAATTTTTACAGCAGTAGTGCATATCTGTCATTCTTTGTTTATTGCGTTGTTATTTTTCTTGTGGTTTTCAGATCACAATATTGGAGATAGTGTGTGATACGTTTCAGCCCAATCCAATTAAGGTTTACAAGAGGGATAAGCATGGGAGAACTTTGGCATCAATTGCTGATGTTGGTCCAAAGGTGTTAGCTGAGGTGGAGGACGAAAATACCCAACAAAATGCTAGTTGAGAGGTGGTTAAGAGGAAGGAGGGCTGGGTGGGTCTGGGATGGGAAATAATGTTTTAGTGGAAACTTGGGAGAGAGTGAGACCTCTCCATGTGTCCCACACTATCTTTATTTTCAGGATTGTACCTTCTGTTTCCGCAATCGTCGTTTTAGTTATTTCGTGACTGTTATTTCCTTTGAATCATTTATATAAAAATACAAAGTCATTCAAGCCAAAAGCTCAAATTCCACTATGATTTCGGCGGTTGTTCCTATTTTGACTTAAGGGTTGTATCAAATTGGTATCAGAGCTCCGATCTAGGAGCGCTGTGGAATGTCTCTGACGTGTATGATGGAGAACCGCTTGGAAAACTTGGAAGAAGGGCTGCGCAGAGATAGCGTTTGTCAGGAAGAAATGATGCAGAGGTTGGAAGCTCAAATTCCACTCTGTTTTCGGTGGTTGTTCCTATTTTGACTTAAGGGTTGTATCAGTGTGCTTTTCTTTGTTATTTGTTCTTCTCTTCATTAATACATTCTTCTTTCATAAAAACTACTATATAGTTATTAGATATTTTTCTCCCTAATGCTTGAAATTGAAGTGCTTGAAATCTGTCTTTACTGCGATCCTTTCTCATTCAAATTCCAAATTATGCTCATTATGTGGTACCATTTTATAGCATGGACAACCTGGGGCAGATGTGGCTGATATTCAGCCCTTAAATGTGGTGGTTTCTCATGTTCTACAGCAAATATTGTCCACGGTATGCCACAATAATTACATTACAGCTAACACTTTTGGACCATCGAATCAAGGAGCTTTCCTTTGGTGATTAAGGTGATCAATTATCAGCTTATACTACCTTTTTTTTTTTCTTTTATGTGTGTGTCAAACTTGACATTATATGCCGGATATAAAATGACCTGCATTCATTCCAAAAAATGATCTGAAAATTTATTTTGAGTTTATTCATTAAAATTGCTTCTTTTTTTATTTTTTTAATTTGAAATTGATTGCAGTTAAAACCTGAGACTGGAAAATTGGTGATTGGTACTGTGGCTCTGTTGATTGCAGCTACATCAAGTATCTTAGTTGTATGCACCTTTTACTCCCTCCCTCTTCCTATCCCTTTCACACACACATAGATACTAAAAATTATGTTAGCATGTATATATGTTATTTGCTGTCACATCGCAGGATGTAAGGTGCAAGCTGTTTTCTAATGAACATGGAAATGTTCTTCTTACAGCAAAAATTTGGTGGGAAGATAATTGACATTCTCTCTAGGGAAATGCAAACTCCAAGGAGAAAGATGAAGCTTTGAATGCTGTTAAGAACACCATACTACTTATTGTTGATGCTGCATTGTTCTTTTTGTATTTTTTCTTCCCATTTTTTAGGTAGTAGCCAGTAGGAGTGCCTAAAGTTGTGCAATTTATTATCTGTATATTAGAAAAAAAAATATTTACACACCACCAAACACATAATTATATTTGGATTTACAATTAAGTTCCTGATTTAATAAAAGCAACGAATTATACAGTGACATTATAAAAGGGTACAAAATCACTTTGCCATATAGTTGGAGTAAAGAGGCAAGAACACTCTAAGTCATATATATATATATATATATATATATATATATATATATATATAAAGAGGAAGAAATGCAAACTAAAATATTAAAGTATCAGAAATACTAACAATATATTCTTGTTGATAAAAAAAAAGTAACAACATATTCTTTAACAAATTCTAGCATATATTTTATCTCTCCACAAAAGCCAAAAGTCCGTTATCTTCTGTCTCCATTGAACATGTAATCAGAGGGCTTAAGCCCGTACCAGCCACTAAACCTTCAATGTCAAGTGTAATTCTTAAAAATATTTATACATTCCTTTAGTAAGAAGTCAACTTCAACTCAGCATATTCCTGCAAATAATTATAGTTAATTACGACAATTAAAATGACAAAATATGTAAATATCTTATAATTAAACACATAAGTTGCTCTCATGCCCACACTTTGGGTGTCACATGATCAACATAAGATGTCAACCCTGATGTATCTTGGGGCTTGCCTGGAAAATCCTATAAATTAGCATCTCCATCCTCAATAACTCGAATGTGAGGCTCCTCATAAGCCTCGTGAGTAGCAACATCCTCAGGAACAGCTGTAAATGCTAGTTGTCTACGTGCTGATGTTGTCGGCCTTTGGCCACCAAACACATAATTATATTTGAATTTACAATTAAGTTCCTGATTTAATAAAAGCAATGAATTATACCGTTACATTATATAATAATAAATAAAAGGGTACAAAATCACTTTGCCATATAGTTGGAGTAAAGAGGCAACAACACTCTAAGTCATATATATATAAAGAGGAAGAAATTCAAACTAAAATATTAAAGTATGAAAAATACTTAAAATATATTCTTGCTGATAAAAAAAATTAACAACATATTCTTTAACAAATTCTAGCACATATTTTATTATTAATTGAAATTTATTAAAATTTATTAAAATTTACAAAATTATACGAGAGTAACTCCTCAAGAAATGAACATTACTCATAATTTTATGATTTTTAATGAATTATTGGGTATAATCAGATGTCCAAGTAGGTTAGAAGATCAATAGTAACCAACCGAGAAAGCAAATAAATAAATAAATATCTTTTGTCTTGTGTCCGAATAAGAGGAGTTGTTGTTTCCAACATCTTTTTTGGAATTTTTTTTTTAACTTTGGGATTGATCACTTCCAAAGCCAAAATATGTAATCATTTTAGGAAACAAAAGGTATAGGAAACAACATGGAGGTACAAGAAACAACTCCGGACGAGAGGTTATAGCAAATATGTTCAACAATATGCCAAAATGAAGTGGTGCCTCTGGGCCACAGTGATCGTTGTCACACCACAAACTTGTAACTACAAATACATTACGGATTAATGTATTTTTTTATATTATAGAATAATGGATCTGGAATTAAAAAACATACATTATAAATTGGTCAATCCTTAATACATTAAATTAGAGATTCGTGAATTGTAATGTATTTTTTATATTAAGAATCAATCATTTCCTAACAAGAAAACATATTATAGATTAACCAATACAACTAACTATATGGTGAGTTTTGTTTGAAATGGCGAGAGAGGCGATAGAAAAAAAGTGAGAGACAATCCAACATGGTGGTTTTCCGATAGCAATTTTTTGCTTTAATCTTTGACTTTGGCCTTTCACTTTTAACTATGGCATAGGAGGATGAGGCTCTTAACAATTGCTAAGTGTTTCAACTTTACTTTGAGATGAAGTTTGAGCCACCAATTGATTGTTTTCATTTGATTATTTCTTTAAGTATTTGTTAACCAGATTGTAGCTTATTCTATACTTATAGTACTCAAAGCTTTCTATGTCTTTTACTTTATTTGAAGAGGTAGGAAAATCATTTATAGTGGTCGAAGAGGGAGCATGCCACTCTACAATTCCATGCTTACTCTGAAGTCATTATTAATTAGAAGGAACTTAATTTACTATTATTACATTTTTGTATTTTTGAGTAGAAGGTTGAATCCTTCAAACATTCACATAATACTTAATTATTTATATTTTAATTTCAGTCTAATACGAATACTTTATTTTTTTAAAAAAATGTTATATATCCACCATGGTATTCATGGTTCCACTCATTTGCTTTCCCATTTCTCCTTAATTTTTTTAACTAGTAAAAGATAAAAAAAAACACAAAGGAATTATAGCAAGAAAACACATGTATGATAGATTGATGAGACCACCCTTTTTGTCTCAAAACCGTACGATGGCAATTGGTGATTGAATTTCTATAGCTAGTTAGCTACTCTGCTAGTAATCCAACCATTTCTTCCCTGTTTCTTTCTTCTTCTTTTTCTGATGTCGAATTGGCTGCTGTTACTATGTTCAGGTTAGACACATCAATGATATATTTTGGGAAGTAAAACAATCCAAGATCTATTCATATATTTTAAATATAACCATTCAACAAAATATACAACAGGAGAATCATCTTAAATTTTGAAAGGGAGCAAAGTTGAAAGAAAAAAGAAATTGAGAGAAAATAAAAACACAAATAAATAATATTTTTTTTTTATTTATTGAAGAGAAAATAGATGGGAAATAAGAAAAACAATTTATTTCTAGACATATTTTTTTTCCTTTCACTTCCCTTTTAATTTAAATTTCAAAATTTTATTTTCTCTCTTGTTTTCTTTCCCTCTACTAAAATTCAGAGTATATTTGAAAAACAAATATTCATTTACAATAGTTGACAATAAATTTCGTAGCAAATTTCCTACTACTTTTAAATTCACAAGAAAGCATGTTTCACAAAAGTTTTGCCGTGAAATAATATCCACAAATAATGTGATTCATATGAATTTTCAATAAATCCTCACCTAATGGGCATAATTCAAGGAGAAATTGGAAAGAAAAGGGCAGTGGAAAAGGATCCAAGAGGAAGTAGGTTTGCGGTAAATGGATAGGATTTTAGAGCTATTATTCCCTATCTCTGGTTAATTCAAGTATATGACCAATATCTCCCCTTCTCTTCGGCAAAGAAGAAGACGGAAAAACAGAAGGGTTTTTTTTTTTTTTTGAAACTCCAAGGAGGATGGGCATGATAGAGTTTGGTAAGAATCATCCCATCCTTTTTCAAAGACGACGAGCCGCCCACCTTCATTACCTAAGATGAAGATTAATAGGCCAAACTTTCACATTTCTTTCTTTCGGCTTAGACGAACTGCTTATCTCGGGTCAGGGGAGTCGAAACTGATAGCCATTTCCATCAAAATATGGTTTAAAAGGGTATAATTGATAATAAAAAAATAAAAAAGAGAAGCGGTGTACGTAACTAATAATGTGTAAATAACAAATGCTTTCATTTTTATGTAAGTTATTCGACTTGGTGGCCTAATATATGATTGAGATCGGTCCAAAAGTGTTTTAATTAATTTTTATTGTTTTTTAATATTAATTTTTATTGTTTATAATTTATTATGTATATGTTTATCATAATTTAAGATTTTATTTAATTAATTAGAAATTATTCTTGTTTTAGACTAATTGGACTATTGGCCTCGGCTTACATTGGGCCAAGATTTTAAAACTTTTAGACTTTTAGTGTTCTGTCTATATACTTTACCGTTAGACTGTGCTTTCTTATAAAAATACTCTCACTGTATCTCTGTGCCTCTTCCATCAGCTTCTTCGATTCTATCAGGTTCTTTCTTTCTTATTTTCTTCATAAATTATATTTTCTTCTTTGTCATTGTTAGATTCTATTAGGTTCTTTCTCTGTTGCATTTTCGGAAATCATATTTTCTTCTTTCGTCATTTTTAGGTTATTTCTTTGTTATTTTAAGAGAATTCATCATATCTTCTTCGTCAAGTTTAGTTTTCTTTTTTCTTTTGCTATTATCTTTATAAGAAATAATATTTTCTTCTTCATTATTTATCGCTTTCTTTCTCTGTTTTGTTGTTTTGAAAATTACTTGTTCAATTGAATTCAATCACCGTGTTTCTGAATCATCATTGTAAATATAATATTTTTATTTTTATATTCTGAATTTCTTCATATTTTCGTTGTGTTTTCTCCTTGAATTTTTATTTGCAGTGTCACCCATTTGAATTCCTTTCTTAATATTTAATTATAATATTTCTTGTGAATTTCTTGGTTTTTATTTGCCGCTGCTATGTATGTATTTCTTAAGAGACCTTAATTTTGTTGTTTATTTAGGTATTTTCCAATAGTAATTGAAATCTTGGGCTAATCTTTTTAGGTTCTGATTTTATTTTTTTATGTTCTGCAATGATAATTTTAGAAATCAATTCACATGTCAGACTTCAGAGATTTTCAAATCAATGAGAATGAAAATTCTATTACTTAGCAGAATTTATAATTTATTTATTTAATATTCTCTTGCTGAGCATAATTATTTATTTATTTATAATTCTGTCACTGAGCAGAATTCATAAGTTATTTATTGATCTCAGCAGAATTCATAATTTATTAATTTATTTAAAAAAAAAGTTTTTAACTCCGCCTATATTCACAAAGCCGGTCCCAAGCTCGGAAAGGAGGAGGGTTTTGATATTAATAAATGGAAATTATTATAACCTTCTATATAATTTGTTATTGGAGGTAGGTTAAAAACTTTTGCATCATAATTCTATTCACAAGATATTTATGAGAAGGAGTCTCGTGCTTTTTGGAGAGCAAACAAATTGTGTTTAGTAACTGTTATAAATCAATGCCAACTGGTGTTGATGGCACCACCCTTATTGGTAGCGTCTCCGCCAGAGCTATCTCATATTCCATTGGCTTGTGGAGTGGCATTGCAGCATTTATCATTTGGGACTGGCCATGAGAGTAACATTTCCATCCATGTGTTTTGTTAAATTTTGTTATTGAAATTGAATAGGGAGTTTCATGCTATAAATCTATTTTTACTGATTCTTTCATGTATCCACTGTGATTCATTGATTATATTACTTTCCAGTCATTCGTAGGTTACTATTGAGTTATGTTTTTACGAGTTTTACTTAATTGTTTAATGTGCTTCTAGTATATTAGATGCTAATTTATTATTGAAAAATGAAGATATGAACACAGAGCTTAAAGCTAAGTCAGTTACAAGAGTCTCACTATGAATATTATGAGTAAGATGTTAAACCATCATCTCTTGTATTTATTAAAGTAGGCAATTTAAGATCTTGTTGGTAATATTGCTGCAGGCCCAGTGAGCAACCATATGTGAAATAACACAGTCTTCACTAATCTCCTAAGTCAACATGTTCAGTACGGAAACACTTAAGTTGACTAAATGCTTACATTCTATGTTGGTAAGGAACTATCCATTGTTGTGCAACATTGTAACAGTATTGTGACCATAACAACACAGGCGGCGGAATAGGACACCTAGGTGTCAATGCAACCTGAAACAATTACCAACAATGGAGTTGGTTAACATTTGTGCCAAAAGGCAAATAACAGTATTGCAAGAAAATAACAGTATTGACAACCAAATACCTGAACAATACCAAAGACATGACCAATACATAAAATGCGATGAACACCAGCATATGTAGGTGGTTGGCTTCTCAAAGGAAAAAACGTCATACTTTGTTGGAGAGACAAAGAAACGAGAACAATGTTATACCTTGATGCAATGACGTATCCTAAATCGATAATATCCATCCACTTATCAGTGGTTACCTGTCATTAACAAAAAACAGTTGTTCATCCAAGTAAAAAAAATATGCATTAAAAGTACCGACATAAGAAGATTGTAGTTACCATTGAGAACCCATCAACAAGTTGGGACCATTTCAAATTGCTGAAATCTATCAAATCCACCAAACAAAGCTATGTATTCATCAGACCATTGTGCAAGTTCTTTGAGCAAATCATTACGTATCAAAGACCAAGATTCTTCACTGTATCCTACCAAGGCAGCAATTACATGAAATTCACAATCACCATCAGCTTTAGCATCAGTGATGTCTACAGTAAAATTGTGCATAGATGTATGAAATTGGTCCAGCATAGGAAACTTCCACTTTGTATGTCTGTCATACTCCGAAGATGAAGTAGACGGTTTTGGTGTGGGACAACTATTTTGCACATAATGTAATTCATCGACATACTCCCAATAAGATGGATCCCGCTTAGTTGATCTGGCGTGTTGCTCCTTGTTCTTTTGTGCACCTTTTGTTTTGACCTTTTCAGGAGGAGGACACATTGAATTTTTGTCAGGAAATGCAATTTGTCTAAGTTTTGTCTTTAAAGTTACCTTCCCACAAATGTCAAGGTTGTCAAAGCGATTAGATATGGCTTGAATCTCTTCAATTATGTCGACCTGACACTCATCTAAACCTTGATCTTCAAAACTTAACCTCCGCCAAAAAATATCAACAGTATCAATAGGTATGCTCCCAAGAACATACTTATCAAGCTCACATGCACAAGGCAAACCATGCGATGTTCTCAAAAGACATCCACAACGAGAAGAGTTTTTGCCTGCATAATGGACTCGCTCATACTCTGTAGCTATTTGGTTTAATGCATACCTGCACACCATGCCAATTAGTCTTTTGTAGAGCGTTACTTTAAACACATGACCCACCACATGTATGCTTCTCTCCAAAGATGCCCTAATGTCAGTATGTTGCAAGGTCAACATGTTGTGCATTGCATCCCATACACTACAAAAATCACCAAGACTATTCTGCATTAGTCTCTTCAATGTCCAATGAGCAGACTCTACCCTGCAGTCAAATTTAAAAAGTCAACAAGTATCCCCCACATCGACCATATGTCAGCAACAAGTTAACAAAAGTTAAAAGATTTTCTAACCTGTTAGTTGTTGTGTTGCCCAAATGCATGACTTGTTTTGTCAATGTTGTAACAAATTTTTCTTTGTGTGGATTCAACCATGTATCTTTCACGTAATCAACAAATGTTGGCCATGGCGAACATGCAACTTCAAACTTTGTAACACAATCAGCATATTCATTCTCATTAGCACAATCTGCAACACTCCCCCAAGCTTCCATCACATAGTCCCATGCGTTACTCTGTCGGATAAAAGTTTTACATTTTGCCTTCACATTTTTGTCAATGTGGAACTGACACAGTAAATTGTACACATAGGGAACACAGTTGTAACTGCACTCATCAATGCTAAATCTCTATCAGTGACAATCACCCTTGGGAAAAATTCACTTTTAATAAATATGCCTCTAAAACGTTCTAGGGCCCAACCAACATTATCTATACGTTCAGCTTCTAACAAAGCAAATGCAACTGAGAACGTCATCCCAGTAGGAGTGGTACCAACAATGTCAAGTAACGGAAGTCTGTACCTGTTTGTTTTGTATGTGTTGTCTATGAGGAAAACAACATGATATGCATTGTTCAACTTCATTGCATCTGGATGTGTCCAAAATAGGTCACGTATGACATTTTTATCCTTCATTCTATGCCAATGGATGTACATGTCACGTTCAAGAAGCTTCATTAATTGTTGCAATTTAGTATTACCTTCTCTAATACGTGTACGATATGTATATCTTGCATTCATTACTTGCTTCAAAGATGTACAATTACTGGGATTGTGCTCTTTCAAAGTTAGGAGAATATTCTTAGGTTTCACCATCGCCTTTGTCATATCATGCACAACAATCTTCTCATCCTATGTCAGTCGACTAGCATATGGGTGTCCACATAATGACTTTGCCAAAGCATGATTATGTGTGCCACATAATAATTTCATCTTCCACCCTTCACCTCCCGGTACTGGTTTGGCTTGCAACTTAAACGGACAACCACATTTTCTAGTACTAGTCGTTGTAGGCACCATGTTTTTGTTGAATGCTCTATACTTTCCACTCCTTTCACAACCAATTAAAACAAATGATGTTCTTCCCTTCTTTGCAGTAAACGTGTCTGATCTCATTATCATAGCTACAAAATCATTCTCATATGCAACATTTCTAGCCCATTTTAATACATCCTCACGGGAAGGGAACACCTACAAAAATCGATAAAAAATGTTTAACTTCCATAACTGATGTATTTAAAAACTTTAACCAATTTACAAATAATATAAATACCTGACAAGTACTGAAGGCTGCAGAACAAACAACTTTTTCAAACGCACTAGGTTCATCTCCGATATCTTTATTCATATGAATTTCTTCAAACATAATACAGTCATACATCCAATCATCGTTGTTCATCTTAACAAATTACAATCAATTTAAATAAGTGGCAAAAAAAACACATTATAACATTTAAAAAACATCAACATCATATTATCAAACAAATCCTATACAATTTTAATCACCATCAATATTACAAAATAAAACAATATCAAATTATTTTATGTAAATCAACAAATCAAATGTTTAGTAACACAAGCTATCCAAGTAATGCATTCCCATAAATTAAAACTAACATCTATTTTCACCTATTTCTTTTATTAATAATTAAAATCATTTTTTACTAATTAAAATATTTTTAAATAGTTTTTTTAATTATTTAAGGTTTACAGATCAGTGAATCCGTATGACTCATACAGATCAACAACTTTTACATGAACATATGGATTGGGTAATCCGTATATTCCATACGGATTACCTAATTCGTATCTTCCAAAAACTCAGCTTACCTTCACGCACTGCTGCACCACCACTGTCTGCGACTCCGACCAACCCAACAAAGGCAAAGCCAAACACCACCAGCCAAAACGAACAGCTACTAACGACAATGCACTCTACCACTACCAAAATGAAAGCTTTGATGATCATATATGGAAAACGGAAACACAACTTACTCCTACAGGCTTTGGTGCTCAGCCTATATTATAAATAACGGAGGGCATTTTTGGCATTTATTAAAATTTCTGGGTGTATTAGTTGTTTTGCTGGTGTATAAAGTTTTATCCTTGAAATTTTCATGTAAATAGGTCTCAATGGAAAAAAGGTTTGGTAAATTAGCCTGTACCTTAACGTAGTTTCACATTTTATTTTTTATTTTTTTGAGAAAAAGGGTAATGCAGACAGTATTTTAAAATAAATTTAAGCCAGTGTGGTTAAACAATTAAATATTATTTGATGTTAGTGTAAAGAGAAACAGGGAAAAACTAAGTTTTTCAAATAATCATAAAAGGATTTTATATTACTTATAAACCTATTTTCTAATAAATAAAAAAGAAAAAGGAAAATATAATCCATCTACATTAACTTCTCAAAATCGGTATTAGTGTAGTGTTACCTTAAAAGAAGGAAGGAAACTGCTTTTGGAAGTGCTTGTGTTGGTTTTTTTTTCTTTTTTATTTACCAAATGGGGACAGCTTTAAAAAAATTACCATTTTGGGGTAAGTCGTGTCACGTGCCACGACTCCTTTTTTTCAAAAATAAAAGTTGGTCGCTAACAATTTTTGCAATAATATTGTGATTTTTTTTTTGTTTTTCTATGTTTACGACCACAACATTTTATCATAAAAGAATGTTCGCGACTGAAATAGAGATCGAAATTAGCAACCAACTTTTATTATTTTTTAAAAAAGGAGTTGTGACACGTGGCATGAATTCTGACTTAGAAGTCATGCCACTTAGCATGACTTACTCCAAATTGTAATTTTTTTAAAGATGCCCCCTTTTGGTAAATAAAAAAAACCCTAATGCGGAAAAGGACACTTGTGTTGCTGGAATAAAAGCAAGTGAAAATGACTTATAAAATAGCTATAGTTATAGCTAAAATCATCAAACATCAAATGCATCCAGTGAATTCAACTGCACGTGCGCCACACGTGCCTACGCTTTAGATTAACACCGGAAGGGAAATCAAAATCCTCGCAAAAGCCAGACTCACTCACTTACAGATGCAAATGACGTCGTCCTCAAAGCCGCCAAAATCAGCGACACCGTCGTGACCTTACCATGCAACAACGACATCACTTGCTCTTACAGCATCACAATAAATCTCTTACTAACCGCTAACTCACTCACCCACGCGCCGCTCGTGCGGTGGCGGCTTCTCTGCTTGACACATGTCACGCTTCAACCTCCGTCGCTCTTCTTGCTGTTAACCTTTTGATCCAAACCTACGCGAAGGCGAAGTTAACGGATGTTGCCTTCGACGTTTGCCGTTACGTCGAAGAACAGCATGGATCCTCCTTCTCCTTCTCCATCTCCGTCAGCGTCATTAGTTTCAACGCGCTGCTTCACGCGCTTCAGAGATCTGACAAATGTGGTGGTTCCGTTCGAGAGGTTTACAAGTTCATGATTCAGAAAAGAACTTACCCTACGTGACGAGTTTGAGAATCATGATCGATGCTATTTGCAAGGAAGGTTATTTACATAAGATTGTTGACACAGTGAATCAAGTCATGCAGAAAAGCACTTTTTGTTCTCCTTCGATGATTCTGAATTGTTGTTTGATGCTGAGGATTTTGGAGAGGGGACACGTGGCAGAATCGGAGAGCGATGTTGTGGTTTTGCTGAAGAGGCTGTTGCAGAAGAATTTGCTTCATGAGAGCGTTGTGTATTCGCTGATCGTGCACGCGAAGGTTGTGTTTGGGGATTTGGATTCTGCGTGGGAGATTTATATGGAGACGGTCAGAAGTGGCTTCTTTGGGGTTGTAATATGACATTGTTGTTGTGTTAAAGAGAGGTGAAGGGGTGGTAGTGCTTGTTGTTTAGTGAAATGGTGTTTCTTTCCTGCGATGTAGAATGTCAAATGGATGATATAGATATGTTATTTCCTGAAACAAAATGCTGCATCAACAACAATGTATGTTGGAAAGTTGTTGAATGTGTGGAAGGGCTGATATAGTGATATTTATAAATTAAATGTCATGATGTAGGTGCTTGGCTATTATTTTCGGTATGATTTTATGCATTTCAGAAGTATTTTGGGAAAATTGATTCAAAGAGTGAGTTGTTAATGTATGTCTAAATGTACAGATAAACGAGGAAGGTTTAGAGGCTTTAGGCATGCTGAGTATGCGGCGGAAGAAACAACACAAAATGTAAGCTTTTGTTGCTTTGTTTTTTTAGTCTCTGCAAATTTAGTTAGAACTGCCAACAAGCATTTCAAAGATAGTCATAGTGTCATACACTTGGGTGAAATTTTGACTACTAGATTTTATTGAAATGTTTTTCTCATTCCCAGTATTTTCATTGGAATTTAGGGACTCCATTTGGTTTTTGAAGTAAATGGTTATAACCTTGTGTAGCTTTATTATTGATGATATTGTGACAACCTGCAGTTTTCACTTTTTGGCCTCTCGAATGCCTTCATGGCTAAGTTGTAGGGGGCCATGAGAGCAATCAAGATCGCTTGGCAGGGGGGTTGCACCACCTATGGCCGGAATGTGACTCTCTTTTGGTGGTTTCAGCCTTCCACTCTCATGCCTCAGTTCCGTGGAGACTTTTGACAGATTGGCTTAACTGCTTAGAGCTCACCCACAGTATGCATTTCAGGGCATCTCATAACTTCCGAGAAGGAAATGAATGCGCTGATAAACTAGCTAACGATGGTGCTACCAACCATTCTTTTTGTTGGTGGGATTCAGTCTCAGTTTTTTGTAGGGATGAATTTAATAGGAATATTCCTGCTTACAGATTTCACAGATAATTCTCCTTTATAGATCTATCATTGTACTCCTTTTGCTCCTTTTTTTATCAATGATATGATACATGGCTTGCTTTTTGGCATGCCTTTCTAAAAAAATGTCATACAATGTGTTAGAAATATGTTATACAATGTGGAATAGACTGATACGTATAAATTACATCTCACTTTTTACTCATTTCAGAGATGTTTCAAAGATTATTGAGAATTTGTTAATGTATGTCTCCTCATACAGATAAAGGAGGAGGTTTAGAGGCTTTGCAACAGCTGAACAAGCACTATAAGTAAGCTTTTGTCTCCTCTTGTAGTATGTACGAATCGTTTTAGAACTGCCAACAAGCATTCTATGTAGAACTGACTGCCTTAAATATACATTGATGGTTTTTGTTTGAATTAGAAAATAGAAATCTTTGCTTGGGATATCGAAGTTTGCGGAAGGAATTTCAGCAAGACACATAAACTACCTATGCTTTTAAAGTTTCTGGTCCTGAGTAATTTGAAACCATGCTAAAGCTTTGCTGTATCTATATGTTCAGAAAGAGGATTAGCATGGAGGATCTTTGATTCACTTATCCTTTTAAAAAGAGAAGATTAGATGATGACTCAAAATCGTAAGAGCCACCCGTTATGAAAAGAGCATAGATTCATGGACATGGAAGTTTCTAGGACATTCATTTTTTTTGGCTCCAGTAATGCACTCAGTGGATAATACTATAATGAAGATTCAAATCAGTTAGAGAAGTGTAATAGGATTGGCATAGAGAGAGACCCAAATAGGTAGCTTAAATAATAGATGATGTAGATATTATCCCTTTTAAGATTATTTAGTTTTTTTATTTTAATTTCCAAAAAATATTATATGATGTCACTTGTATGGTTGGTATTCTTTATTGTTCCCTAAACAGGTTATGGACTATGTATTGGGCATGAATTGAATAATATCAGTTTTATGTCTGTTTTTTAGCTCTTTTATGGTAGATTGATAGGAGTATTAGTATAGCTACGTTGCACCTATCAAATAATGTTTTCAGAAGAAACAATTTTTGGTGGCTTTATTTAATCCAAAAAAACACTTCAACAGAAGCAATTTTTGATGGACTTTAACAGTCGGAAAGAGAGCTGTCACAAAAAACAACAAAATAATAATAAAATTAGCAACATGTCATCATTTAGCAGTAACGGCAAATACTAATGATGAATTGAACAAAAGTTTCATGAGCTAATACTAGTCAAAATTAATTCAAAAACTAAAAGTAAGAAAATGTAGGAATTAAAAATATAATTAACTTCCGTTTTAAATAAATTTCAACTAATCAATCAATATCATTATATTATATAAAACATAGTTGTTAATTGTGTTTGTCAATACATGTAACACGCTATGATGAAAGCATGTCCCTCTTAATTAATTAATTAACTATTATTTTTTTATTAGCACAATCGTATCTAATTTTATTTTAGTAAAATTAAATTAATACCAAATCTTAATTAAGCAATTAATATATCAATATAAAATAGGATTACTAAATGTGTCTGTGTTATTACACGTGACACGCTACTGTAAACTAAAGTCTCACTTAATTAATTTAATTTTTATTATATTTTCATAAAATTAAATTAACACCAAATCTTAATCAATCAATTATAAATCAAATAAGTTGAATAAAAACAAAAGTAAAT
>PYAF01001975.1:87353-97979 GCA_007407185.1 Glycine tomentella
ATTTCATTTTATAATTCCTCATCATATACTAACTTAAGATTGTCTTTTCTAAAGATATTTTATCCATTTTATAGGTCCTACAAAATTTTCTAAGTCATCTGGTCATTTTTGATCACAGGGGTATTTTGGTAATTTTACCCTTCTAGGGACGTAATGGTAATTTTTCTAATTGTCCAAGGGTAATTAGGTCATTCTAATCCAAAATATCTTACCAAAATATCTAGAAGTCCAAAATATCTTACCAAAATATCTAGGACCCATTGGTCATTTCCTTAAATGTCTAAGGGCAAAATGGCCATTTTTGCTCTAAGGGCATTTTGGTCATTTCCAAAATTATGCAGGGGCATTTTTGTAATTATGACCCCAAGGGTATTTTTGTAATTCCTATTTTATAGAAATGTGTTATCACTATTTATTCTGTCCACATTTCTAATTCCCTCCTACAATTTCCTTTAAACATGTATTTTACTGATTAATTCGAAATACTAACTACAAAATTAATTCGAAATACTGATTACGACATTAATATACAGATAATTAGTTGGGGTGTTACAGACATGAAACCAAATCCTAAGAAGTCAAGAATCGAACATGGTAGTGCTTCAAAATTGTAGTTTTTGCAAATGTGGTTTATAGTGCTTCAAAACTTTGTAAAAAATCGAAGCGAAAAATCTCAGCCTCTACTTACCCAGAATTTTGTCAAGCTTTTTCTCTGCTCTAATGTGAGGTTGACCATAAGGTTCTTGGCATTCTTATTTCTTGTATCTTTTTTATTAGCCTTGTGTAACAAGCTGATGTGTTGTTCAAATTAAGAAGGATGACTATACTCTGCAGGTGGAATTGATCTCCCTTGACGAGGCTGCAAAATTGTTACTTGGAGATGCCCATAATACTTCTGTAACGAGAAGTAATATAATTATTAATGTAACTTGTTCTTTATATGTTGACTGAGGTATATGCTACTTATATTTTCACTCACTCTGATTTGTCCTTGCAATTAAAGTTAGACGGCTATATGACATCGCAAATGTGCTATCCTCCATGAACCTTATTGAGAAGGTGATGCTCGCCTATCTTTTAATTCTGATTTATGTGCACATATTCCCCTTGTCTATGTTTTATTTAGTATAAGTGTGTAACTAGGCTTATTCTTGTGATTTTACAAATTGACAGACCCATACGGCAGATACATGAAAACCAACATTCAGGTAGCTCGTTTCTGAAGGGAAGACATGGAATGAGACACTTCACAAATTAATCTTGAACGACCCTAGGAAAAGGGCATTTGGGAGTGATATCACAAACATCAGTTTTGGAATGAATAAAGTGGAATTATTCACGAGGGCGGACTTGAAACCGAATCCTAAGAAGCCAAGAATCGAAAATGATAATGTTACAAAATTGTAGTTTTTCCAAATGTGGTTTATAGTGCTTCAAAATTTTGCAGAAAATCGAAGGGAAAAATCTCTGGCTCTACTTACCCAGAATTTTGTCAAGCTCTTTGTCTACTCTAATGTGAGGTTTACCATAAGTTTCTTGGCAGTCCAATTTCTTGTATCTTTTTTATTAGCCTTGTTTAACAAGCTGATGTGTTGTTCAAATTAACAATGATGGCTCTACTCTGCAAGTGGAATTGATCTCCCTTGACGAGGCGGCAAAATTGTTACTTGGGGATGCCCATAATACTTCTGTAATGACAAGTAATACAAGGTTAATGTAACTTGTTCTTTATCTGTTGACTGAGGTATACACTACTTACATTTTTTCACTCACTCTGATTTTCCCTTGCAGCTAAAGTTAGACGGCCATACGATATCGCAAATGTGTTATCCTCCATGAACCTTATTCAGAAGTTGATGCTCTCCAGTCTTTTATTTCTTATTTATGTGCCCATATCCCCCTTGTGTATGTTTTGTTTATTATAAGTGTGTAACTAGGCTTATTCGTGTGATTTTAGAAATTGACAGACCCATACGGAGGATACACGAAAACCAGCATTCAGGTGGCTGGTTTTTGAAGGGAAGACATGGAATGAGATACTTCACAAATCAAACCTGAACGGCCCTAGGAAAAAGGCATTTCGAAGTGATATCACAAACATCAATTTTGAGACGAATAAAGTGGAATTGTTCACTAGTGGGGACATGAAACCGAATCCTAAGAAGTCAAGAATCGAACATGGTAGTGCTTCAAAATTGTAGTTTTTGCAAATGTGGTTTATAGTGCTTCAAAACTTTGCAGAAAATCAAAGCGAAAAATCTCAGGCTCTACTTACCCAAAATTTTGTCAAGCTCTTTCTATGCTCTGATGTGGGCATTCCTATTTCTTGTATCTTTTTTATTAACCTTGTGTAACAAGCTGATGTGTTGTTCAAATTAAGAAGGATGACTCTACTCTGCAGGTGGAATTGATCTCCCTTGACGAGGCTGCAAAATTGTTACTTGGGGATGCCCATAATACTTCTGTAATGAGAAGTAATACAATTATTAATGTAACCTGTTCTTTATATGTTGACTGAGGTATATGCTACTTATATTTTTTCACTCACTCTGGTTTGTCCTTGCAATTAAAGTTAGACGACTATATGACATCGCAAATGTGCTATCCTCCATGAACCTTATTGAGAAGGTGATGCTCGCCTATCTTTTAATTCTGATTTATGTGCACATATCCCCCTTGTCTATGTTTTGTTTAATATAAGTGTGTAACTAGGCTTATTCTTGTGGTTTTACAAATTGACAGACCTATACGGCAGATACATGAAAACCAACATTCAGGTAGCTCGTTTCTGAAGGGAAGACATGGAATGAGACACTTCACAAATTAATCCCGAATGACCCTAGGAAAAGGGCATTTGGGAGTGATATCACAAACATCAGTTTTGGAACGAATAAAGTGGAATTATTCACGAGTGCGGACTTGAAACCGAATCCTAAGAAGCCAAGAATCGAAAATGGTAAAGCTACAAAATTGTAGTTTTTCCAAATGTGGTTTATAGTGCTTCAAAATTTTGCAGAAAATCGAAGGGAAAAATCTCTGGCTCTACTTACCCAGAATTTTGTCAAGCTCTTTGTCTGCTCTAATGTGAGGTTTACCATTAGTTTCTTGGCATTCCAATTTCTTGTATCTTTTTTATTAGCCTTGTGTAACAAGCTGATGTGTTGTTCAAATTAACAATGATGGCTCTACTCTGCAAGTGGAATTGATCTCCCTTGACGAGGCGACAAAATTGTTACTTGGGGATGCCCATAATACTTCTGTAATGAGAAGTAATACAATGGTTAATGTAACTTGTTCTTTATCTGTCGACTGAGGTATACACTACTTACATTTTTTCACTCACTCTGATTTGCCCTTGCAGCCAAAGTTAGACGGCTATATGATATCGCAAATGTGCTATCCTCCATGAACCTTATTGAGAAGGTGATGCTCACCAATCTTTTAATTCTTATTTATGTGCACATATCCCCCTTGTCTATGTTTTGTTTCATATAAGTGTGTAACTAGGCTTATTCTTGTGATTTTACAAATTGACAGACCCATACGGCGAATACACGAAAACCAACATTCAGGTGGCTCGTTTCTATACGGAAGACATGGAATGCGACACTTCACAAATCAAACCTGAACGACCCTAGGAAAAGAGCATTTGGATGTGATATCACAAACATCATGTTTGAGACGAATAAAGTGGTATTGTTCATGAGTGGCGACTTCAAAGCGAATCCTAAGAAGCCAAGAATCGAAAATGGTAGTGCTTCAAAATTGTAGTTTTTGCAAATATGGTCTATAGTGCTTCAAAATTTTGCAGAAAATCGAAGGGAAAAATCTCTGGCTCTACTTACCCAGAATTTTGTCAAGCTCTTTGTCTGCTCTAACGTGAGGTTTACCATAACTTTCTTGGCATTCCAATTTCTTGTATCTTTTTTATTAGCCTTGTGTAACAAGCTGATGTGTTGTTCAAATCAACAATGATGGCTCTACTCTGCAGGTGGAATTGATCTCCCTTGATGAGGCTGCAAAATTGTTACTTGGGGATGCCCATAATACTTCTGTAATGAGAAGTAATACAATGGTTAATGTAACTTGTTCTTTATCTGTTAACTGAGGTATACACTACTTACATTTTTTCACTCACTCTGATTTGCCGTTGCAGCCAAAGTTAGACGGCTATATGACATTGCAAATGTGCTATCCTCCATGAACCTTATTGAGAAGGTGATGCTCGCCAATCTTTTAATTCTTATTTATGTGCACATATCCCCCTTGTCTATGTTTTGTTTAATATAAGTGTGTAACTAGGCTTATTCTTGTGATTTTACAAATTGACAGACCCATACGGCGAATACACGAAAACCAACATCCAGGTGGCTCGTTTTTATAGGGAAGACATGGAATGAGACACTTCACAAATCAAACCTGAACGACCCTAGGAAAAGGGCATTTGGAAGTGATATCACAAACATCAGGTTTGAGACGAATAAAGTGGAATTGTACACGAGTGGGGACTTGAAACCGAATCCTAAGAATCCAAGTGTCGAAAATGGTAGTGCTTCAAAATTGTACTTTTTGCAAATGTGGTTTATAGTGCTTCAAAATTTTGCAGAAAATCGAAGGGAAAAATCTCTAGCTCTTCTTACCCAGAATTTTGTCAGGCTATTTGTCTGCTAAAATGTGAGGTTTACCATAACTTTCTTGGCATTCCAATTTCTTGTATCTTTTTTATTATCCTTGTGTAACAAGCTGATGTGTTGTTCAAATCAACAATGATGGCTCTACTCTGCAGGTGGAATTGATCTCCCTTGACGAGGCTGCAAAATTGTTACTTGGGGATGCCCATAATACTTCTGTAATGAGAAGTAATACAATGATTAATGTAACTTGTTCTTTATCAATTAATTGAGGTTTACACTAGTTACATTTTTTCACTCACTCTGATTTGCCCTTGCAGCTAAAGGTAGATGGCTATATGACATTGCAAATGTGCTATCCTCCATGAACCTTATTGAGAAGGTGATGCTCGCCAATCTTTTAATCCTTATTTATGTCCACGTATGCCCCTTGTCTATGTTTTGTTTAATATAAGTGTGTAACTAGGCTTATTCTTGTGATTCTACAAATTGACAGACCCATACGACGGATACACGAAAACCAGCATTCAGATGGCTCGTTTCTGAAGGGAAGACATGGAATGAGACACTTCACAAATCAAACCTGAACGACCCTAAGAAAGGGGCATTTGGAAGTTATATCACAAACATCAATTTGACACGAATAAAGTGGAATTGTTCATAAGTGGGAACTGGAAACCGAATCCTAGGAAGCCAAGAATCGAAAATGGTAGTGCTTCAAAATTGTACTTTTTGCAAATGTGGTTTATAGTGCTTCAAAATGTTGCAGAAAATCGAAGGGAAAAATCTCTGGCTTTACTTACCCAGAATGTTGTCAAGCTCTTTGTCTGCTCTAATGTGAGGTTTACCATAACTTTCTTGGCATTCCAATATCTTGTATCTTTTTTATTAGCCTTGTGTAACAAGCTGATGTGTTGTTCAAATTAACAATGATGGCTCTACTATGCAGGTGGAATTGATCTCCCTTGATGAGGCTGCAAAATTGTTACTTGGGGATGCCCATAATACTTCTGTAATGAGAAGTAATACAATGGTTAATGTAACTTGTTCTTTATTAATAGTGGCAAATTTCCTACTATTTTTAAATTCACAAGAAAGCATATTTCACTAAAGTTTTACCTGTGAAATAACATCTACAAATAATGTGATTCTTGTGAATTTTCAATAAATCCTCACCTAATGGGAATAATTTAAGGAAAAATATGGAATATAAAAATATGGTTTAAAAGGGTATAATTGATGATAAAAAAATAAAAAAGAGAAGCGATATAAGTAACTAACAATGTGTAAATAGCAAGTTCTTTCATTTTTATGTAAGTAAGCTATTCTACTTGGTGGCCTAATATATGATTTGGATGGACCCAAATAGTGATTTAATTAATTTTTATTGTTTATAATTCATTATGTGTATGTTTATCATAATTTAAGATTTTATTTTAATTAATTAGAAATTATTCTTGTTTTTGACTAATTGGGCTATTGGCCTCGGCTTACATTGGGCCAAGATTTTAAAACTTTTAAAATTAATACTCTTTAGTGAGTATTACTAAATACACTATATAAATTTCTTATACACTATATGTGAACAGTGCACGGACGAAAATGCCCTTCACGATTTGAAACTTACGGATTTCGTTACCTTCATATGGATTACGGATTGTCGAATCCGTAAGATTCTTACGGATTCGACAATCCGTAAGAATTTTACGGATTCGACAATCCGTAAGTTTTTTTTTTAAGTAATACGGATTGTTCAATCCGTATGGTCATTGTTCAATCCGTACGTAGTTTTTCTTTTTAGTTAAAAAATATTTTTAAAACAATTTAAAATAATGGCGCATGCAGTTCTCGAACCTGTGACCTTCATATTTTTAACCCGGCGCTCCAACCAACTAAGCTAATAAGTCAATTATGTTAAAAAACAATTAATGTTGATACATATAATACTAAATTTTTTAATGTATATTTAATACACATATCTAAATCTTTAATTGTTTAGTTTATCTAATTTCTTTATCTTTTCTTATTTTATTAATTAGGAATATTATGTTCATTTTATCAATTAGGATAATGGTTAGTTATGATCTTATCATATAAGATTCTCTTTTATTTTAATTCTATCAATTAATGAGTTATATATAATTAATTTTATTTGAATATTGAATTATTTCTCATTAAAATTAAAATTAAAATTAATTATATATAAATTCAAAATAATTCAATATTCAAATAAAATTAATTATATATAACTCATTAATTGATAAAATTAAAATAAAAGAGAATCATATTTGATAGGATCATAACTAACAATTATCCTAATTGATAAAATGAACATAATATCTCTAATTAATAAAATAAGAATATGAAATAAGATAAGATAAAGAAATTAGATAAACTAAATAATTAAAGATTTAGATATGTGTATTAAATATACATTAACAAATTTAATATTATATGTATCAACATTAATTATTTTTTAACATAATTGACTTATTACCTCAGTTGGTTGGAGCATCGCATTAAAAAACATGAAGGTTACATGTTCGAGACCTACATGTGCCATTATTTTAAATTATTTTAAAAAAAATATATTTTAACTTAAAAAAAAAAACCTACGGATTGGGCAATCCCAATCCGTATGGGCCATACGGATTGGACAATCTGTATTTAATTCGACAATCCGTAATTTGTATGAAGGTAACAAAATCCGTAAGTTTCAAATTGCGAAGGGCATTTTCGTCTGTACACGGTTCACATATAGTGTATAAGAAATTTATATAGTGTATTTAGTAATACTCTTTAGTTTACCGTTATAAAAATAGGCCCTGCGATTGCTAGTGACTCTCACTGTATCTCTGTGCCTCTTCCATCAGCTTCTATTCTATCAGGTTCTTTCTTTCTTATTTGCTTCAGAAATTATAACTTCTTCGTCATTGTTACATTTTCTGAAATCATCTTTTCTTCTTTTGTCATTTTTAGGTTCTTTCTCTGTTATCTTTAAGTGAATTAATCATATCTTCTTCGTCATGTTTAGGTTTTTTGCTATTATCTTTATGTGAAATCATATTTTCTTCTTCATTGTTTTTTCACTTTCTTTATCTGTATTGTTGTTCTTGAAATTACCTATTCAATTTAATTCAATCGGTGAATAGACATGATGATTTTTACATTGGTCTGTGTTTCTGAATCACAGTGACGGGCAATTTTTACCAATTTTTGATCTCAAATCGCAGATAAATATAATATTTTTTATTTTATTTCCTGAATTTTTTCATCTTTTCGTTGTGTTTTCTCCTTGTGGATTTTTAATTGCAGTATATGCCTTTGTTGTGCTTTCCTTGGATTCTTGTTTTTGTTTCTTAATATTTATTTATAATTTTTCTTGTGAGTTTCTTGATTTTTTTGGCTTTAACTCATTAATTTTCTGTCTTTGTTGTAGTATACGCTATTCCGATTCATAATGTGAGCCGCTGCTATGTATGTATGTCCTAAGAGACCTTAAATTTGTTGTTTCTTTAGGCATTTTTCAATAGAAATTGAAATCTTGTGCTAATCTTTTTAGGTTTTGATTTTGTTTTTTTATATGTTCTGCAGTGATAATTTCAAAAATAAATTCACATGTCAGACTTCAGAGATTTTCAAATTGATGAGAATGAAAATTCTGATACTTAGCAGAATTTATAATTTATTTATTTATTATTCTCTTGCTGAGCAGAATTATTTATTTATTTATTTATAATTCTGTCACTGAGCAGAATTCATAAGTTATTTATTGATGATTCTATTACTCAGCAATTCATAATTTATTAATTTATTTTAAAAAAAAAATTTTAACTCCGCCTATATTCTCATAGCCGGTCCCAAGCCCGGACAAAGGAGGAGGGTTTTGATATTAATAAATGGAAATTATTATAACCTTCTAGATATAATTTGTGACTGGAGGTAGGGTAAAAACTTTTGTATATTCCATTGGCTTGTGGAGTGGCATTGCAACATTTATGATTTATCATTTGGGACTGGCCATGAGAGTAACATTTCCATCCATGTGTTTTGTTAAATTTTGTTATTGAAATTGAATAGGGAGTTTCATGCTATAAATCTATTTTTATTGATTCTTTCATGTATCCACTGTGATTCATTGATTATATTACTTTCCAGTCATTCGTAGGTTACTATTGAGTTATGTTTTTGCGAGTTTTACTTAATTGTTTAATGTGCTTCTAGTCTATTAGATGCTAATTTATTATTGAAAAATGATGATATGAATGAACACAGAGCTTAAAGCTAAGTCAGTTACAAGAGTCTCACTATGAATATTATGAGTAAGATGTTAAACCATCATCTGTTGTATTTATTAAAGTAGGCAATTTAAGATCTTGTTGGTAATATTGTTGCAGGCCCAGTGAGCAACCATCTGTCAAAAGTTGATAACTGGCAAATAATTAGTTTCAGCCTTGCTTGAACTAAGCAGCATTAAGGTTGACAAATAATCAGTTTCAGCACTGCTTGAACTTAAGCAACAATAAGGTTGGATTAATTCATAATGTAAGTGTAGATTTTATCATGCATTAGAATCGTTGCTATATATATTCTTTGCAATCTCAATTTTTTCATTTATGTAGATGTGTTGCAGTTGAAATTAAAATCATTTATTACTGTTTCAGCATTTGATTTTGGTTTCTGCAGTTCTGCATGTGAAAATTAATCAAACACTGAACCTAGGCTTGACTTATACCATTTTCATATTCCATATTTGAGTTTGTACCTTCATGGAAACTTATTTTACAGTTAAGAAACGATGGAGTATAGCTCCTTATTATTGGGGAAATCCCTCTTAATTACATTGTTTGGAGTGTAGGTTTTATTATGATAATTTTATTCTTATATTGTGTCTGCCATACAAGAGATTTCTTAGATAAAGGAGGCTATTTCAACAAATAATGCATGCTGGGAAATTGGAGAATCACCAGTTAAGGTAGTGGGCTGAACATTAGTTAATGACCTTTTTGGAAACCTTTTTCTGTTCATATTGTTTTTATCGGTCTAAAATTTCCCACGTAGCCTTCAGTGTGTAAGATTGAAATAACTCATTCTCGAGAGAATCTCACTTTCATGCTAGAGATGTCATTTTTGGTTCTGAGTTGTGTGTAATGGGGGGAGAAGGTAAAGGAATTGAATTGGCTAAGTGGAAATTTTATTTTATATATATACACGATACTTGCTATGACTTGTCTGCTTCTCAATCATTTCGTTCCAAGTAATAGGTTTGGAGGTCATTAAGAAATTCTATACGTTTAATTATTTAGTGTCCTTTTAATTGGTTTTATTCTGTGCACTTTTTAGCCTAAATTATAAAAATAAGCTTCACTCAGCATTTGATTGATCCTGTTCTAATTAATTTTCAACCTAGTACTAGTACTTTGGTGTACAAGGATCACCCAAGTGTTTCTTAATATGATTTCGTGTGATATATACAATATACTGTTAACTATCTTCACATCGTATATAACATTCTATGTGAAGACAATTCATTAATTTAAATTAGGAATAGTGAACACTTTGTTTATTTGTAAATGGTCACAAACATGCAATTAGAAATAATAAAAATCTACCGGCGATGTCTATAAACATGCTACCTGAATTTTGGTAATGAATTTATGCCAGTATAGTCAAAGAAGCTTTCTGAGGCATCGTTATATCAAATAGAAAACTTATCATGCAATATCTTAGGGGGTTAGATAGTAATCAAATGGGTCAGCATAAGATAAAATTTATTGTAACAATGTTTTTGCAACATGTCACATCACTTTGGAAAATTGGATATAAACTTAGACATAATGTTGTAGACAACTTTTTGGAACAACTCCAATCTCCTGGTTTAATAGTCAGAAGCATCAATTTGCATTCAGTGTGAATGAGATATCTCTCATATGGTAAGGAACAGAATAGAAATAAAAGTATAATGGAAGTAATTTTGGTCAAAACAAATTCATGC
>PYAF01001975.1:98079-115999 GCA_007407185.1 Glycine tomentella
TTGGGTTGGTTGAAATGTTCAGTTGCTGATCTCATTAGACTATTGACTTGAGTCATTTGTACGTGCTATAGTACCATTGGTTTTGTTTCCAAAGGTTGGCTGTTTCGTCATCTTATTAGATTTATCATGTCCTAATTTTTAATGTTGTTTTCTTATAAACTGATTGAAATGTATGGAAACTTGAAACTAATTGCGATTGTTGGATATTGTCTTAATTAAGAATTAGGATACGTTCAGTTTCAAAAGCTGTGTTAGACATTAATGAATATTGTTGTTTGTAAACATTAGCCATACATATGCTAAAAACAATGTATATGTGGTAGAGAAGCCACAGAAAGATCAACTACTCTTGCTGCTCACAATGTAGCCATCACTGGTTTTGCCACTGTCTTGACAATCTTTAGTGAAAAATTGCTTTTGAATCTCTGGTTGACCACAAAGTTATGAAGATAACGTCCCTTGATATTTGTTTCAACTTGCTGTGTCTGATAGAAACTTTTCCTCATCCAATCAAACGGAAATTGAGTGGCTCTCTGGAAACTGGGAATGACGTTTGAACATTTGAAGTTGAAAGGTAACGATTTCCTGAATTTTGGAAAGGATTGAATGGTGAGACGATAGTCCAATTCAAATTCAAGCTCTAGATGCAATATTATAATCTCTATTTTTTATCTGTTTTTTGAGGCATTATTTGGTGCACCTCTGCCAATAGTTTTGTTGCCCTGCTATTTGCACGTTGAATGCCAACAAGTTCTTTAATTTGCTCTTCGTTTTGAGAATCAAGGGATGTAACTAAAGTGTTCTTTTAAACTTTTTTGTTCTCCTACATAATATTTGCACAATCTCTCTCAGGCATTTAATAAGCACCACAAAGAACCAGGCAAGTACATCAAGTATTGGAGAGGTATTAAACGAAAGATGGGGGGCACCATAGTCATGTGATGTTGGGTATGAAAGATTTCTTGGCCCTGAGGTTTGTTCTATAGCCACTCTTTATATTTTCTGTATTATGGAGTCCTAAATCTTGTCTTTTTCTGTTGTGAATGTGTTAACCTATACTCTTTAGATTATCTGTATTATGGAGTCCTAAATATTGTCTTTTTCTGTTGGGAATGTGTTAACCTATGTTACCTATCTCAAGAATGAATTAATTATATACTGATGGTCTTGAGATGTATACCTGAACCTATATCATGCTTTCAACAGTTATGTTTGTGAACTAATTCCATTTTAATTTTGAAATACTTTTAACTTCTTCGTATTATAATAATGTTTCTTTTGCTTTAACGGGGTTCAAGATCTAGCAAATGACTTGCTCTTTGCAGATTGTCCAACTAATTAAAGGGAATAATTTTTCTTACTTATCTACATGTATTACATTTTTACGAAGACTTGTCTTGTAAGCTTCCTAGCTACTACGATTCTAAAATAATTAGTGAAGTTTAACACCCATCACTATTATTGATCATAATATATATGAAACTGCTGAGTTAATGATGACAAACTAATGTTTTAGTATGTAATATGTTAGATCCATATACATTGCCTTTTTTTTTTTTATTCTGCTACCAAATTAATTTCTTATTGTACTACACCATGTCTTCTTTGTGTATTGTGATAGATTCTTGTTTGCATTGACAAAATCTTTTGATTGCTTGGATTGATTGTTTCTGTGTAGATTTTAGTAATGGATAGGTTGGATTATTTTTATATGTGTCTACAGGTTTGGAAAAATTGTATATGAAGAAAAACACATTTGTTAAAAATAATAATATACTGACACACAACGTTTATTTAAGAAGCACTTTTATGTTTTAGCTGAAAAAGCGTTGTATTTTTATGTTATACATAGTACTTTATAAAAAAAGCACTGCCTATTATCTCAAACATATACAGAAATTTCCTGCAAGCGCTATATAAATATACACCGCACCGCACAATAGCACCATAAAAGTTCCTATATAAAGAGAAAAAAAAAAGCATTGTATATCTTGAAATTTGGTGTAGTGTGACGGGACATTTTTCAGAAGGAACCTCGTATTTTTTGGAGAACAAACAAATTGTACTTGTATATTTCTCATGTAACTGTCATAAATCAGTGGTTATCAAATGATGTTATTTTTATCTTATATAACAATTTTATACGAAGCATTGTCTATTATCTCGAACATATACAACACTTTCCTACAAGTGTTGTATATAAATATATATCTCCCATAGTAATAGTGCCAAAAAAGCGCTATATAAGGCAAAAAAAAGTGTCGCATATTTTGAAATTTGGAATAGTGTGACGGGAGAATTCTGAGAAGGAGCCTTGTACTTTTTGGAGAGCAAACAAATCATGCTTGTATATTTCTCAAGTAACTATCATCATCAATGCTCATTGGCATCAACAGTGCTGCCTTTGCAGGTGGCATCTTTGTCGGAGCAGTCTCATATTCCATTGCCTTGTGTAGCGGCATTGCCGCCTTTATCATTTTGGACTTGCCATTAGACGAACATTTCATTGATGTTTTCAATTCTTTTCTTTTCTTAGGAAAGAGTAGGAATTACTCTACTATTAGAAATATATTTTGTTCCTCTCTTTGTTATCTTTTTGGTTCATTTTTTGAATGGGTAGTGATAAATGGACACCCAAATATTTTAGACACCCCATTGACACTTTTCATATGTGTTTATCTCTCTCTTGTCACATCAAATAACTATTACCGTTTGTGAGTATACTTTATTTTTCTGTAATTTCTTTCATGCTATTAGAGTTCTATCAAATCATAGAAAAAGGAAAAGAAAAAAAATAAAACTTCAGAGAAGAAAAGAGAAAATATTATGAGGGTACTAATTTTTGTGTTACAATTCTGTATTTATAGAGTTAGGTGGTTAGTTATGACAATTGTCAACAGTTGTCAATAACTAACATACAAACTAACTACAACTAGCCTCTTAACTACTAACTTGAGAGAGTGGAATTGAATACTGTAACTCTTTGTACAAAACTCTAATACTCCCCCTGTTAAACTAAATGTGGGTGACACTTTAGGGGACTCTCAAGCACTTTGAATTTGGCTCTCAGAAAATAAATTTGCTTGGAGAAAGTGACTTTGTGAGAGCATCTGCCCATTTATTTAGTGCAGGAACATGGTGAAGAACCATCTACTTGGTTGGAACTTTCTCCCGAACAAAGAAAACATCAATGTCCATATGCTTTGTTCTTGCATGAAGGATAGGTTTGTGGGCAAGAGCAACAACACTTGGGTTGTCACATAATACAATTGGTGTGTTGAAGGAAACTTGCAATTCATTTAACAAGGTCTGAATCCAAGATAATTAATTCTACAGTAGTTTGTGCCAAACTACAATAATTTGCCTCTGTACTTGACCTTGCAACCACTTACTGCTTGCGGGACCACCAAGATATAAGATTAGAACCTAAACATATGGCAGACCCTAAAATTGACCTTCTGTAATAATCCCAGTTTGCAACACAATGGGGCCGAACAAAGTAAGGTTGATCCAAAACAACAACTTGAAGTTGAAGACCATGCAGAACTGTACCTTTCAAGTACCTTAAGATTCTTTTCATTGCAGTTCAGTGTGACTCTTGGGGATTGGCTGTAAATTGGCAAACCTTGTTCATAAAGTAATTGATCTTAGGTCTAGTGATGGTCAAGCATTGTAAAGTACCCACTACAGACCTGTATTAAGTGGGACCAGTGAAGAGATATGAGCCTATTTCAGTATGTTTAAAGTTGGAGCCCATAGGAGAAGAGATTGGTAGAGCTTCTGCCATATTACTTAAAACTAGTGCATGTTCAGGTACGATGAACAAGACAAATTATGTGTGGAGATTAATATTTTTTTATTATTTTGAAAAATAAGTTTAAATTTTCATAAGAATAATTAAGAGAAATAAATATCTTTTGTAATGAACTGGTTGTTCTTATATATTAGTGCTGGTGAGTTGGTTGCATGTGAAAGTAATCTTCACGTGGATTTAGATTCCTCATGTGATGCAAACTTGGTCTTGGTCATAGTCTCGCCACTTTGATAGTGAAATAAATAATTTTAATATTGTATAATGTATTATTATTAATCAATAAATTAACATAAAAATAATAAGAAATCAAATATGATAAAACTTAACATTACCATGAAAAGACCATATTGTAAATCCAGCGAGATATTTGGGTGTTGATAGAACTATACTGGTGATCTTTTGAACTTTGGTTTGGTTGCTGAGATAGCAAAATGTGAGGCTTATAAAATAGAGGCATGTCTAGTTGGCTAGTGTTTTTTTATTGTTCTCTAAATAATTAAATATTTATTATGTAGGTAAAGTATGACATGTATTTTGCCTATGCAGACTGTTATTGTTGGTGATGATTGTGCACTACCTCCACCTCGAGGGATTGCAGGAAGAAGAGGTTTGGCAGGGACTATTCTGGTTCACAGGGTACATTCATGAAGTCACTTCTTTCTTTTGTTACCAATGCTTATTAAAATGGCTCTAACCATACATTTTCATTAAAACATATGAAGGGATTATGCGGCCTATGTATTAATGTAATTTATTTTCTTGACATTAGCATTATAAATTGTAAATATAATTAAAACTAAATATTATTATTTTAGTTATAGTTGCTAGTTGTTATGTATTTCCACACGTTTAAGGATATTTTTGTTTTGTCCGAGCCAGGTTGCAGGAGCTGCTGCTGCTAGTGGTCTTTCTCTTGCTGATGTTGCTGCAGAAGTTAAACATGCATATGAAATAGTGGGAACAATGGGTGTTGCTTTGACTGTGTGCACAATTCTTGGTCAAGTTGCATCATATCGTTTGGGGCCAGGAAAGATGGAACTTGGTCTTGGAATTGTAAGTGTTCTTTTTTAGTTCAATGTCCCATTAAGAAAAAATATAAAACTCAATTTTTACAGCGGTAGTGCATATCTGTCATTCTTTGTTTATTGCCTGAAATAAGCTCTTGCGTTGTTATTTTTCTTGTGGTTTTCAAATCACAATATTGGAGATAGTGTGTGATACGGTTCAGCCCAATCCAATTAAGGTTTACAAGAGGGGAAGAACTTAATACACCAGCAAAAAGGCTAATACACCCAGAATTTTTTTAAAATGGCAATATTACCCTTCGTTGCTTATAACAAAAGCTGAGGACTTTTTTGTTGTTGCCATTAACGAGTTCAAGGTTCCGTTCAGTGCATTGTGAGTGGGAGGTGTTGGTTGTGGGCGTTTTAGCTGGTGGTGGTTGTGTTTGACGCTGTTGGGGTGGTCGGAGTGGCAGACGGTGCCGGAGCAGCTGTCGGTGAAGGTAAGTTACGTTTTCCTGCATTTACGGAATCGATAATCCGTATGATTGATACGGATTGTCTGATCCGTATGGACACACGAATTGTCTGATCCGTATGGGACATACGGATTAGTCAATCCATATGGACCATACGGATTAGTCAATCCGTATGGTCCATACAGATTAGTCAATCCGTATGGTCCATACGGATTAGTCAATCCGTATGGTCCATACGGATTGATTAATCCGTATGGTCCATACGGATTGCCTAATCCGTATCAATCATACGGATTGCCTAATCCGTATGGACCATACGGATTGCCTGATCTGTATGGACCATACGGATTGCCTGATCCATATGGACCATACGGATTGACTAATCTGTACGTCACATACGGATTGATTGATCTGTACACACTAAAAATGCAATTTAATTATTTAAAATGTGATTTTAATTATTATAAATTGTGTCCTTAATAATTATTATCTGTTTGTGTTCTGATTTATGTAAGTTTGTTGTCATTTGTGAAGATGAACAACGATGATTGGATGTGTGATGCTATAATGTCTGAAGAAATAGATATGAATGAAGATATCGGAGATGAACCGAGTGCATTTGAAAAAGCTGATGGTTCAGTCGATTGTTCTGCAGCGTTCAATACTTGTGAGGTATGTATATTCTTTATAAATTCATTACCGTTTATTAATCAGTGATTTATGGAACTTAATCGTCATTGTTATTGATTTGTGTAGGTGTTCCCCTCTCGTGATGAACTATTAAAATGGGCTAGAAGTGTTGCGTATGAGAATGGTTTTGTAGCTGTGATAATGAGGTCGGACATGCATACTGGAAAGAAGGGAAGAACTTCATTTGTTTTAATTGGTTGTGAGAGAAGTGGAAAGTATAGAGCGTTCAATAAAAACATGGTGCCCACAGTGACTAGCACGAGAAAATGCAATTGTCCGTTTAGATTGAAAGCGAAACCAGTACCGGAAGGTGAAGGGTGGATGGTAAAATTATTATGTGGCAATCATAATCATGGTTTGGCAAACTCATTATGTGGACAGCCGTATGCTGGTCGACTGACAGAGGAAGAGAAGGTTGTAGTGCATGATATGACACGATCGATGGTGAAGCCTAAGAATATTCTCCTTACTTTGAAAGAGCATAATCCGAATAATTCTACATCCTTGAAGCAAGTAATGAATGCAAGGTATACATATCGTACGCGTATCAGAGAAGGCAATACTGAATTGCAACAGTTGATGAAGCTTCTTGAACGTGACATGTACACTCATTGGCATAGAGTGAAGGATGAAAATGTCATTCGTGACCTGTTTTGGACCCATCCAGATGCAGTGAAATTGACCAATGCATATAATGTTGTTTTTCTGATAGACAACACATACAAAACAAACAGGTACAGACTTCCCTTGATGGACATTGTTGGTGTCACTCCTACTGGGTTGACGTTCTCAGCTGCGTTTGCTTTATTAGAAGCTGAACGTGTAGACAATGTTATTTGGGCCCTAGAACGTTTTAGAGGCATGTTTATTAAAACTGAATTTTTCCCAAAGGTGATTGTCACTGACAGAGATTTAGCATTGATGAGTGCAATTACAACTGTGTTCCCTATGTCTACCAATTTACTTTGTCGATTCCACATTGAAAAAAATGTGAAGGCAAAATGTAAAACTTTCATTCGACAGAGTAACGCATGGGAGTATGTGATGGAAGCCTGGGGAAGTCTTGTGGACTGTGGTAATGAGAATGAATTTGGTGATTATATGGCCAAATTTGACATTGCGTGTTCTCCATGGCCTGCATTTGTTGATTACGTGAAAACCACATGGCTAAATCCACACAAAGAAAAATTTGTTTTAGCGTGGACCAAACAATTTATGCATTTGGGTAATACAACAACTAACAGGTTAGCAGATGTTTATGTTATGTAAAGTTAGTGCTTTTATATTGTGGTTGTAGGGGATAGTTTGTGACTGTTACCATTGGATTGCAGGGTCGAGTCAGCACATTCAACATTGAAGAGGTTGTTGCAGAATAGCCTAGGCGACCTGTGTAGTGTATGGGATGTAATGCACAATATGCTGACCTTGCAACATACTGAGATTAGGGCATCATTGGAGAGAAGCGCACATGTGGTGGGCCATGTGTTTAAAGTAACACTGTATAAACGACTGATTGGAATGGTGTCCAAGTATGCTTTAAACCAATTAGCTGCTGAGTATGAGCGGGTCCATTACGCAGGCAAAAGCAAAAAACGTTGTGGATGTGTATTGAGAACTACGTATGGACTGCCTTGTGCATGTGAGCTAGCTAAGCATGTTCTGGGGTCCATACCTATTGATGTTGTTGATTTGTTTTGGCGGAGGTTAAGTTTTGAAGATCAAGGTGTAGATGAGGACCATGTGGACATAAGTAGAGAGATGGAAGCCATATCTATGCGTTTTAATAAGCTTGATTTTTGTGGGAAGGTCACTTTAAACACAAAACTTAGAGAAATTGCATATCCTGACAAAAACTCAATGTGTCCTTCGCCTGAAAAAGTGAAAACAAAAGGTGCGCAAAAGAGACAAGTTTCGCAACACGCGAGGTCAACCAAGCGGGATCCATCTTATTGGGAGTATGTGGACGAATTACATTCTGTTTAGAATAGTTGTTCAACACCAAAACATCCTGCAACATCTTCGGCTGATGACAGGCATACAAAGACCAAGCCTCCGATGTTGGATCAGTTTCATACATTCATGCATGATTTCATTGTAGACATTATTGATGTTAAAGCTGATGGTAACTGTGGATTTCGTGTTATTGCGGCTTTACTAGGTTACGGGGAAGAATCTTGGTCTTTGGTTCACAATCAATTGCTAAAAGAACTTGCAGAATGGTCTGGTGAATACATATCATTGTTTGGTGGCTTTGACAGATTTGAGCAATTGAAACGGTCCCTACTTGTTGATGGGTTGTCAAAGGTAACTACTATGTTTATGCATGTTTGTATTTATACATTAACCATGGTTATTATATTTACAGTTAATTGGTTTTCATGTCAGGTAACAATTGATAAGTGGATGGATATCACCGATCTGGGGTACGTCATTGCATCACGGTATAACCTTGTTCTTGTTTCTCTGTCTCTGAAACAAAGCATGACGTTCTTTCCTTTAAGAAGCCAACCACCTGCAGATGTCAATGTTCATCGGGTTATTTGTATTGGACATGTGTTTGGAAATCATTTTGTTCAGGTAAAAGTTGTTAAACACAGTTTATTGCCCAAACACTGTTAACAAATTTGAACCTAACTTGATGGTGGTTATTGTTTCAGGTTGCGTTGAAAGCTGGATGTCCAATTCCCCCACCTGCGTTGTTATGGTCAAGGAATTGTTACAATGTTGCAAATGGATGGATAGTTCCTTACCAATATAGAATTGAAGCTTATAGACAACTTCACCATGTCCATACTGATTATGTTGACTTACGAGTGTAGTTCACATTGTAGACATTAGTTAACTTCATGTTGTTCACAAATTAGTAATCTTCTTTAAGCATGTACTTTGATGCTTTGTTCAACCATGAATACCATGTATTGTTCTACGAACGTGTTTTCATGACAAGCGATAACTCAAAAGAAACATAATATTATAGACTACAATAATGTCGAACTACATGAACTACAATGTCGAAATCAATAATGTCGAACAAGTACAATAAATATCATAATAAATAAAACACATCGAAAAGCATCTCTAATGCTGCCTCTGCCTCGTCCGTCTCTGCCGCTGATAGACACACCGCTCCTCAGTCACCGAACGAGCTATACGTAGTAGGCGCTCAGTGGCGGCATAGGCATCACTCCCAGGTGAAACCATGCGTAAGTCTATCATCTCATGTAAGCCGCGCGCTATCCTATCGAATGTAGCCTGCACCAATGCGAAAACATTAACGGTTACCATTGTAACAGTTCATAGATAATAACACAAACATATCAACAATGATGCACATACCAATGCATGGCGAGGCTCATCGGATATAGGTGGATCTGGGGCTGGGTCATCACTAGCAGCACGCGGAGGGTCGTCAGCAATGTGTGGCTCGGGCGCCGGGTGGCGAGCAGGATCACCTACCTCAACGGGTCTCATATATGGGTGCGACACGCGGGAAAACCAGTCCATGTAACCCATCACTGTCTGACTAGGATGACGGGCAACCTCAGTGGTGGATGCTAGGTGATCCCCAAAATGTATCCATGCCTCGTCAATCTCATCTGTGGATGGTGTGTCTGTGAGGTGCATGTCTGGAATATCCTGAACATACCCATACTGTCTCAGGACCCGACCGGGAAGATGTCTGACCACGACCGGTCTGCACCGAATATGACCAGAGAAGAGAGAAATAATGTCGAAGTCTCTATGTGGACGATGATCGACATAAGGAGTCCAACACACATCCTCTATGACCAACCTATCAAGTCGTCTACGATAGGTGACCATAGGTAATGCCTAGGCAGCCTTCCACCGACAGGCTCGTGGTTGGGACTCCTGATAGTCCTGCACAGCAGTGACATTTCCCACAGTGGGAAAATGTTCATAGATCCAAGACTATAAGCCAACATACCAACATTAGTTTGTTATCATCAGAAGCACAAAACATAACTACCTATATTAAACACAATGACAACAGTCAAACCATTACCTGAAGTAAGGTGATATAACTAGCAAGATGCTTGCCGTGGTGCTGACATGCATAACTGAGGTTAGCATACACGTGAACAAGTGCTACCACACCCCAAGCATATCCTCCTGCGTCCTCTAGATCACGAAAGGCCTCCAAGAACGCCACACTGATATGTGTCGCGCTCTTGTTGGCAAACAGCGTGCACCCAACAAGATGCAGTAAGTAGGCTCTGGCTGCTACAATCCAGCTCCTCTCCTCGCACTTGGCAGCATAAATGTCTCGCAGCCAAGACAAACGGACATATGCCCCATGGCATTGGTGCATCTCCGCCCCAGCATCTTCAGGGGTCACCTGCAGCAACTCAACAAGCAAGTGAACGCCCTGGCCAACGTCGATCATCTGGTACGACAACAGATGTCCCTCAATGGGGATATGCAACAGCGACGCGACGTCATCCAAGGTGACACTCAGCTCCCCCACTGGTAGATGAAAGTTGCTCGTCTCCGGGTGCCACCTCTCGACAAAAGCCGATAGCAAACCCCTGTCACCTGTCTCGACTGAGCATGCAATCAACGGGGCTAAGCCGGTAGCAGCCACCAATCCCTCTATCTCCAGTGCAGGCCGCCCAAATTTATGCACCTTCCTTCCGTGGGACACCAATTTCAACTCAGGCCGCTCCTACAATCATTTTACATCAATGTCAGTCTTGTACTTCAAAAATCCAACCAAATACAATACTAAAACAAGTACCTGTCCTTCCCACACTCGCACAGCTACGTGGTCAGCATACTGTGTCAAAACTGATGTGTCCTGTGGCCCACCTGGATAACCTTCGAATACATCACCTCCCCCCTCTGTGGCAGGGATATCAGGCTCTAGACGTTGGTCATGAAGACCACCACCGTCATCCAAATCAGCCCCCAAATGTAACTCTCCAGCCGGAGGCTCAACAACAGCCGGATGCTCAACAATAGCTGCCCCTCGCCTTTGTCTTCTGATAGACGCCGTAGGCCTACGACGCTGAGGACCTGCATCTTCATTCTCAATGTGCTCTCTACCAGATCCTCTGTCTACACCACGACCTAAGGCCCAATGTCCTCCTCGTGTTCTAGCCATAATTTGGTATACAACATAAACAATATGGACTTTAGCTCTCAATCAAATACAAAGATATCAAATATAATGGGTCATAACAATATCATCACCATTAAGCTATACAAACATAATCAACAAAACAATGACACAGCCAACCATCATCACAACCACAACCACTTCATTGATGCAATCATCAAGACAGTTACCAAAGCCAACTATATAAGGCACAACTAATAACAAGACAATTACTACCAAAACACCAAGGCACAACTAATAATCCATGCAAGCATGTTGACCACTACCAAAACATATTGCCTTTCTATATGCTACACATACAATAAGAATGTGCCTTTTATGCAGTCCATGCTTTTATATTTAATATAATGAATGGGCCACAATTTAAATTTCCATCAATCCCACAATCACTATTAACATCAATACTACAACATGTAATCATGTAATCTGAGCTAAATACGTTTGCTAGCAACTCTTATATGTACTATAACCAATAAAAGGAACTTCAGTTAATCATAAAATCCCAAATTATACAATTCTGCTACTGTACGGATTAGTTAATCCGTATAATGCATACGGATTAGTTAATCCGTACCATACCCAACACACCCCGATAATTGCAACGAACCTCACACGGCGGTCGGAACAGCTTACCACCTCCCTCAAGCGACGAACAAGCACCAATGTAGCCCTAACCAAAGACGAACACCGGAGCACAGGCAAGCTGAACAAAATCGCAGCAAAGTAGGGGTGTATGCGGCGGAATCCGTAAAGCCTCAAATGAAAACAAACAGCAACAATGAAAACGTTTCACACCAGGGCCATTTAAGGAAATTCACTGTGCATTTTAAAAAAAGTCTGGGTGTATTAGCCTTTTTGCTGGTGTATTAAGTTCTTCCCTTACAAGAGGGATAAGCATGGGAGAACTTTGGCATCAATTGCTGATGTTGGCCCAAAGGTGTTAGCTGAGGTGGAGGACGAAAATACCCTCTAACAGAATGCTAGTTGAGAGGTGGTTAAGAGGAAGGAGGGCTGGGATGGGAAATAATGTTTGAGTGGAAACTTGGGAGAGAGTGAGACCTCTCCATGTGTCTCACACTATCTTTATTTTCAGCATTCTACCTTCTGTTTCTGCAATCGTTGATTTAGTTATTTCGTGACTGTTATTTCCTTTGAATCGTTTATATAAAAATACGAAGTCATTCAAGCCAAAAGCTCAAATTCCACTCTATTTTCGGTGGTTGTTCCTATTTTAACTTAAGGGTTGTATCAAATTGGTATCAGAGCTCCGATCTAGGAGCGCTGTGGAATGGCTCTGACGTGTACGATGGAGAACCGCTTGGAAAACTTGGAAGAAGGACTGCGCAGAGATAGCGTTTGTCAGGAAGTAATGATGCAGAGGTTGGAAGCTCAAATTCCACTCTGTTTTCAGTGGTTATTCCTATTTTGACTTAAGGGTTGTATCAGCGTGCTTTTCTTTGTTATTTGTTCTTCTCTTTATCAATACATTCTTCTTTCATAAAAACTACTATATAGTTATTTGATATTTTTCTCCCTAATGCTTGAAATTGAAGTGCTTGAAATCTGTCTTTACTGCGATCTTTTCTCATTCAAATTCCAAATTATGCTCATTATGTGGTACCATTTTATAGCATGGACAACCTGGGGCAGATGTGGCTGATATTCAGCCCTTAAATGTGGTGGTTTCTCATGTTCTACAGCAAATATTGTCCACGGTATGCCACAATAATTACATTATAGCTAACACTTTTGGATCATCGAATCAAGGAGCTTTACTATGGTGATTAAGGTGATCAATTATCAACTTATACTACCTTTTTTTTTTCTTTTATGTGTGTGTGTGAAACTTGACATTATATGCCGGATATAAAATGACCTGCATTCATTCCAAAAAATGACCTGAAAATTTATTTGAGTTTATTCATTAAAATTGCTTCTTTTTTATTTTTTTTAATTTGAAATTGATTGCAGGCCAAACCTGAGACTGAAAAATTGGTGATTGGTACTGTGGCTCTGTTGATTGCAGCCACATCAAGTATCTTAGTTGTATGCACCTTTTACTCCCTCCCTCTTCCTGTCCCTCTCACACACACATAGATACTAAAAATTATGTTAGTATGTATATATGTTACTTGCTGTCACATCGCAGGATGTAAGGTGCAAGCTGCTTTCTAACGAACATGGAAATGTTCCTGTTACAGCAAAAATTTGGTGGGAAGATAATTGACTTTGTCTCTAGGGAAATGCAAACTCCAGAGGAGAATGATGAAGCTTTGAATGCTGTTAAGAACGCCATACTACTTATTGTTGATGCCCCATTGTCAATCCTCTTGTTCTAACCATAGTCTAAAAAAATTCTCAATTATTAGTCTAACACTTAAAGTCAACCCACAACTTCAACAAAGTACTCTTAAATTGAATATAAAATCATACCGACAAATGTTATACGATTGCAATTTAAAATAACTTACATCTTATATGAAACAATTAATTTCAATTATTTTCATGAGCACTCAATGAACATGTTAATTAAATTGCTTATCCAAATAGATCATAACTATATTTACAATATTTAAATATAAACAATTCATTATATACAATTACAAATATTTATCACTCTAATAAATTCATACTACTCAATCCACAAGATGTAATTAAATTGTTTATCAAAATAGATCATAACTATCTAAAAAAATAACGAATTGTGTTGGAGTAGAAGTGTGAATTAAAGTCCCACATCGGATAGAAATAGACAAGTCGAACATCATATAAGTGAGGAAAAGACTCAAACCCGAGCCTTAAGGTTTTGGGTTAAGGTGTGGTGTCTAATTTACTTATATGTTACTTGGTTTAAAATCTCTCTGATATTTACCCCCTTGATTTCCTAACAAATTGCACACTAAGCATGACAATACAATCAATATGAAATGATTAATTTCATTTTTTAGTCGATTCAATCTTATAAAATTTATCATTTTGGAGAAATAAAAATTGAATAATTTTTCATTTTTTGTTTTCTAAAAAAAATAGCATGTTTAAGATAAAGAATAATATATTTTCCTTTATTTACAAAATATCCAAATATTGATCCCTATAACTGTATTTTACAAAAGTATATCAATTATCAAATGTTAATTTAACTTTAATTATTAAAGTAACAAATGGTTTTTAAAACCATAAGGATTGTCATTTCATATGGTCTATACGGATTACCAATTTGTATGGGTTAAACACGGTAAAAAAAAAAAACAAAGGCAAAAACATCAATGCGATGACAACGATACTCACAAGGGCAATTATGAAATGAATGACGGAATGACGAAGCATAGTGTAACGGAGGATTGCCAATCGGTGCATGAAGAAACATCAAAGGGTTGAAGTGAAGAGGAGGAGAAGACGACGCAATGAAGCGGCTAAATGGTGCGAGGAAGCTGAATTGTGTAAGAAGTGTGCAATTTGTATTAGAGGTTTTAAGTCAAGGTCAATTTTGGTTTTTCACTTTTTTTTTATAGATGTATGAGGGTTTTGAATGGTGTAGAAATAAAAGTCCTACCATTTATTGTTGATGCCCCATTGTTCTTCTATTTTTTCTTCCCAGTTTTTAGGTAGTAGCTAGTAGGAGTACCTAAAGTTGTGCAATTTATTATCTGCATATTAGAAGAACAGAAAAATTTTACATGCCCCCAAACACATAATTATATTTGGATTTAGCATTAAGTTCCTGATTTAATAAAAGCAATGAATTATACAGTGACATTATATAATAATAAATAAAAGGGTACAAAATCACCTTGCCATATAGTTAGAGTAAAGAGGCAACAATACTCTAAGTCATATATATATATATATATATATATATATATATATATATATAAAGAGGAAGAAATTCAAACTAAAATATTAAAGTATGAGAAATACTTACAATATATTCTTGCTAATAAAAAAAAATTAACAATATATTCTTTAACAAATTCTAGCATATATTTTATTATTAATTGAAATTTATTAAAATTTACAAAATTATACGAGAGTAACTCCTCAAGAAATGAACATTACTAATAGTTTTATGATTTTTTAATGAATTATTGGGTATAATCAGAGGTCCAAGTAGGTCAAAAGATCAATAGTAACCAACCGAGAAAGCAAATAAATAAATAAATATCTTTTGTCTTGTGTCCAAATAAGAGGAGTTGTTGTTTCCAACATCTTTTTTGGATTTTTTTTTAAACTTTGGGATTGATCACTTCCAAAGCCAAAATATGTAATCATTTTAGGAAGCAAAAGGTATAGGAAACAACATGGAGGTACAAGAAACAACTCCGGACGAGAGGTTATAGCAAAGATGTTCAACAATATGCCAAAATGAAGTGGTGCCTCTGGGCCACAGTGATCGTTTTCATCCCTTTTCAAGACCCCTGTCACACCACGAACTTGTAAATACATTACGGATTAACGTATTTTTTTATATTATAGAATAATGAATCTGGAATTAAAAAAAATACATTATAAATTGGTCAATCCTTAATACATTAAATTAGAGATTCATGAATTGTAATGTATTTTTTATATTAAGAATCAACCATTTCCTAACAAGAAAACATATTACAGATTAACCAATACAACTAACTATATGGTGAGTTTTGTTTGAAATGGCGAGAGAGGCAATAGAAAAAAGTGAGAGAGAATCCAACATGGTGTTTATCCGATAGCAATTTTTTGCTTTTAATCTTTGACTTTGGCCTTTCACTATTAACTATGGCATAGGAGGACGAGGCTCTTAACAATTGCTAGGTGTTTCAACTTTACTTTGAGATGAAGTTTGAGCCAGCAATTGATTGTTTTCATTTGATTAGTTCTTTAAGTATTTGTTAACCAGATTATAACTTATTCTATACTTATAGTACTCAAAGCTTTATGTGTCTTTTACTTTATTTGAAGAGGTAGGAAAATCATTTATAGTGGTCGAAGAGGGAGCATGCTATAATAACCTAGCTTTTTATAAAAAGGAGTAAAAGAAATAAGAATTTAAATTTATAAAATTCTGTAGCAAAAGCCTTAGTGACGGATTTAGCAACAGAATTAGCGACGGATTTAGCGACGAAGTTCGGCGCCAAGAGCGCCAGATGCACTAGAAAGTGGCGCCAAGAGCGCCAAAGTGGCGCCAAGGGCGCCAGATGCACTGGAAGTGGCGCCAAGAGTGCCAAAGTGACGCCAAGGGCGCAGCATGTCGGTCAGACCCCCTATATAAAGGGATTTCGCGATTTTTCCAGAGGAAACCACTGTTCCTCTTCTTCCCTGAGCCTAGACCTCCATTAATGCACCTTAGAAGCTTCATACCTTCATCATAAACCACTAAAACACCTCCTAATCACTTCTAAACTTGATTAGAACCATTGGAGAGCCAAAATCCAGCCTAGTTGTGAGAGTTTGTGAGAGAAATCTTGAGAGAACCCCATCCCTTGAGAACCTTGAGGAAAGCTGAGTTCAGAGAGGAAAGAAGGCAACCCATGGAATGCTGAGGCTTGGAGAGGCAATCAGTGGGCCTTCCTCAACAACTTTGAGGTAAGAAACTCAGCTTTCACCGTTTAATTTGTGAAAAGGGTAATGGGGTGAATAGTAACCCATTTGGGTTAGGACTGGAATTAGGCTTAGGTTCTTTAGAAAAGTACGATCAGGAGGTTGTTCTGAGAAATATGAGATATTGAAACTGGATTTCTGATGAAGTTGGGTTATGACCCTGAGAGTGGTATGAGTAGGAAGAAGATTGAGTGGATAAGGGGTTCTGAGTTAGAAATGAACCCAAGTGCCTTTATAAGAATTGTTCATGAGGCCAAATAAATGGTGAATATGCATTAATATGTCTGTTTTGGCCATGATTGATGACTGGTGAATTTATGCACAAATAGACCATTGGATTGTCTAATACAGAGTCTTACCAAGACTCTAAGGCCATGGTCAGGTTGAGAATGATCCTGCTAAGGATCTGTGAGTGGCCTATGAAGTGATTAGGCCGATAACCCTAAGTTAGAGAATTGAGGGGCTATAGAAAGGAATCATGTTTCCTTTCATTCCAACGGTTGAGGATCGTTGTCAAATACCTGGTATTGTAATTATGAGGTTGACTGTGCTGTATGATTTGCCAGAGGGCGGGACACGAAGGTGTCAGCAGCTTGGAGCAACCATCTGAGGACTGAGGAGAAAGCACGGTCTTACCAGGTAAGTTCAGTGTTTCTTGGAGTGATTTCCCTGCCTGGGGTTACTATTTATTTAATTATATGGATTGCAGTGAATACGAGCACTAGGTTAGTGTTCTGATTTTGATATTATTGTAGGATGGTTGATAATGATCCTAGCACTATGATGGTGTTAGGTATGATATTGTCTGGTCCTATAGGTGAATAAGACATGTATATAAGAACTAATGTAGTTAAACACTAGGGTAGAGGATGAGTTGTTTTGGGTATGAGAGAAGTACCCGTGGTATGCTAGTGATGTATGAACACTGTATTAGTGCTTGGTGCTTGATGCCAAGCTGACACTGTAATAGTGTTACGCTTGGTATTGATAATAGTGTTGTATGACATGCCAGGTACGTTTATGTTGTGTGTTGATGATTAAGATAGTGAAACACCGTGATGGTGTTGAGATATGCATTGAGATAGTACCATTATGGCATGTTGGTCTTGATGTTAGATGGACACTGTGAGAGTGTCATGCTTTATATTGTTTATGAGAATTAGGTGTGCATTCTCTGGCCAGAGAATAGTGGACTATGGACCCCATTGGGAATGTGCCCACT
>PYAF01001975.1:123634-162474 GCA_007407185.1 Glycine tomentella
AATTATAAATCAAATAAGTTGAATAAAAACAAAAGTAAATAATGCATATCAGCAAATTAAAAAGAGTTATTATACACTATTAAAAAGCATTAAAAATCCTTAAAAAGTTAGAAATAATTATATTAAGTATTATTATATTAGAAATCATCGATTTTAATTTTTTTATCATTATTTTAATTTGAACTGATAATTAAAATTCTTATTATTTCTATATAAATAATTACTTTTTATTTTATCTATCAAAACCCTATTAATATATATTGGTAAAAGGAAATTCATATTTATTCTCAATACGTATTTTCTTTTACCAAATTCTCATTATCACTATTTAGATTCTCTAAAAAAAACTTATTTTTATTTAATTTTTGTAAAATAATTTATTTAGGCTAATAAGTCATGTTAAAAGCAGATTTTATTTAGGTAATATTTTAATTTAAAATTTATAGACCAAAACAAAATGTGATAAGTCATTTTCATAAATATAAACTGTAATTGAATTACATAAATAATTTGGATGTTTTTTTATTATGATTTTGATTTATATTTTAAAAAAATCATTTTTTACTACTTTATTCTCTATAAATTATGAATTTGAAAGTACTGTTGTAATTAATGTCTTTTCTTTCAATAACTTTTTTATTTTCTGATTATTGTTTTGATTGATTGTCATTTTTTGTTGTTTTTATTTAATTGTTATAATTTCCAGCAGTGGTGATAGTTTTATTAGTTGACAGTATAAAATTATTTCGTATTATTAGTATATGATCATTAAATTGTTTAATTTAATAGTTTTTAAAATATTAATAGTTAAAAATAACTTAATTTGTATCATAAATTTCAAATGTAATTTATATGTTCATAAGTATTTATTTATTAGGAATTTTAATAATAAAATAAAATATTTATTTATTTAAATTTTAGTTATGTAAAATAAAATAAAAAATCTTATATTACACATGCTAAAATAAAATACTAGTGACTAATTAATCTTGCACTGTTTCCTCAACAGGAGAGATGTAAAGAATGCAATTGTGGATCCTAACAATAATAACCATTTCCTCAAAGTCCATGGAATGCCATTTTATCAATAAATGGAGACAAATAATGAAGTTAATCACATTTTTAACCTATTACAGTCTATCTACTATACATAGTGTGTAACAAGCTGATGTGTTGTTCAAATCAACAATGATGACTCTACTCTGCATGTGGAATTGATCTCCCTTGACGAGGCTGCAAAATTGTTACTTGGGGATGCCCATAATACTTCTGTAATGAGAAGTAATACAATGGTTAATGTAACTTGTTCTTTATCTGTTGACTGAGGTATACACTACTTACATTTTTTCACTCACTCTGATTTGCCCTTGCAGCCAAAGTTAGACGGCTATATGACATCGCAAATGTGCTATCCTCCATGAACCTTATTGAGAAGGTGATGCTCGCCAATCTTTTAATTCTTATTTATGTGCACATATCCCCCTTTTCTATGTTTTGTTTAATATAAGTGTGTAACTAGGTTTATTCTTGTGATTTTACAAATTGACAGACCCATACGGCGGATACATGAAAACCAGCATTCAGGTGACTCGTTTCTGAAGGGAAGACATGGAATGAGACACTTCACAAATCAAACCTGAACGACCCTAGGAAAAGGGCATTTGGAAGTGATATCACAAACATCAATTTTGAGGCGAATAAAGCGGAATTGTTCACGAGTGGGGACTTGAAACCGAATCCTAAGAAGCCAAGAATCGAAAATGGTAGTGGGCAGGGTGAGGCAGATGAAAACAGTTTAAAACAAGGCATAAAACAAGCTTCAAAGAGCTATCAATTTGGTCCTTTTGCTCCAGCTTGCGTGCCCAAAGTTGGAGCCTCTCAGAATAATGATGTAAAGCAGGTGCATGACTTGGGCAGTCTTGCAGCTACACATTGTCCTCAGTTGTAACACCCCAAGATTTTGAAATCACAATCAATTACTAGGGTAAAATATTAATTAGAGATAATACAAAAGGATCTAGGGAAAATGACGAAAATACCCCTGGATATTTTGTAAATGACCAAAATGCCCCTGGACAATTTCAGAAATGACGATTATGTTCCTAGGATGGAAAATGACAGTTATACCGCTAGACATTTTTGAAAATGACCAATATATCCTAGATATTTTAAGATATTTTTAGGAGAAATTGCAAAAATGTCCTTGAACAAATTGGATAATTACCATTATGTCCTGAGGGTGGTAAATGACTAAAATACCCTTAGGTCAAAACTAACCAAGATGACTTTAGAAAATTATGGGAACTTGAGTATTGGATAAAATGCCTTTAGACAACAAATTATCAACATGGTTGGTGGCAGAAAACCCTAAATTGTGATTTCTAGAAATTTTGGAAGATATTCTAAAAGAGCTCAATCTAGACAACCTCAGGTATCAGAAAATTACAAGAAGAGGATAGACATAATCTATGGAATTTTCTCTTAATTATGAGAAGAGTACGTATTCTAAATAAGTTAGTTTAGTAATTTTAATAATCCAAGGCAAAATTAATCAATAAGAATATAGATAAAAGACCATGGGAGAAAAGTTAAATGATATCCTAAAATGCTATTAAGACTTAAGCTAGTTTCTAATAAATTTAGAATTTTACTTTTAAGAAAGTAACTGGAATTAGGCTTTAATAGATTATAGAAATAATTTTAGTCAATATAAGAATATATGTTAAATGAAACAAAAGCACAAAATTCCTAAAACTAAAGCTATTCCACAGTTTTAAGCCAAATTGAAACATATTGCTTCAAAAACTCAAGCTTGGCCGTGCACACATCAAGAAAGGATGAAGAAAACTTTAGAAACTTGGAGAATAAAGACACTTGGACTGTTAGGGAGCAAGGGATAAAGTAATTGGACCAAGTGGAAAGCAACTTTGAAAAATACGACAAAAAAATCTTGCTAAGGAGGTGGACGGATCATAAGCTTTCAATAATATTTTAAGAAGCAATTTTATAGGGAAAAAGAACCATGGGGTATGGCTGGTCTAGGAGAGTGAACGTAGCCTTGCCACTTTCAAAAACAAGTCCAAACTATTTCCAAAGCAAAACAAAGCATAGCCGTGCCATAGCCTTCTTTGCACCATTCCTACTTAGACCTTTCTATTTCTACTTAAACCTTTCTATTTCTACTTAAACCTTTCTATCATTTTCAAATGATCCCTTCTACTTAAAAAGAAAATCAAGACTCCTAATCCTAACAAGTTCACGTGGGAATCAAAAAGCAAAAAGAAAGGAAGAGTTGTTCAAATTTGAGAAAGAAAGCAAAGGTATGGGGAGTTTATGATATTCAAAGTTTGAATAAGATTCTTATATGGTTTTGAAATTAAAATGGGATAATAGACTATGTTGCTATAATTTGGATGATGGGCTGAAATCCTTCTATGTTTCCTTAAGTATCTATATCTAGTTTCATGATAAACTTGGTTGGAAACATGTTTTATCCCTAGAAGTATGTTGACTTTATAGAAATTAAGCCTTGTATACAAGATGTTTGATGAAATGCCTAAAAGAACCCAAGAATTGCTACATGAAGGGTAGGTGATTAATTAGTATTAATCTTAGTCTTAGAAATAATTATTGATTAAATAAACTATAAAAAAAAACTAACCTAACCAATGAAATTTAAAGTGATTTACAACTATTTATTTTGTAACTATTTGAAAAGTAGTTTAGAATTGTTTAATAGAATATGTCCTTAAGCCTTGATGTGGCCGAAATTTTCTCTGTTTCCTTAAGTGTATATATGTTGTTTTGATGCTAGAAAGTGGTGGAGAACATGTTGATTTATTCTTAGAAATATGTTGAACTTCATAAGGATTAAAGTTTAAATAGCTTTCTTTGTATTCTATGGTTCAAGGTTGCATACCATGTGTTTGGTAATTTGTCACAATGAATGAAATATGTTTAAAAGGTGTTTGTTTGAATCTTTATTGTTGGCTTGATGCTTTACTGTTGGATTTGAAGTGTGTTTGCATGACTGAATGTTTAAAACAACAGTTGTGTGTTATTTCATGTGTTGCTGAGTGTTTTCTATAAATGCCCACCATGTGTTTGATGAATTGACTTCAAGAGATAAAACTGCTTTAAGTAAATGAAATAGTTAAGTTTTGATAAATTATGATTTGTTCTAAGAACTGTATGGAGTAGACTATGGTTGTATGCTTGGGCTGTGGTGAAAAGCTTTATGTGATGATTGAAAGAAGCTTTAATGGTGATTTAAAAAGCATGCGCTATAAGTTGAGTTTTGAGGTATATGTGATTTGAGAAGAAGAATAATGATTAAAAATGTGATAAAAGTAGATCATTCATGCATTGTCATACGCATATGCCTGGCGGGGGTTAATCCGTGGAGTTGATGCCTTGCGGGGGTTAATCCGTGAAGATGTGTGTCAGATAGTTAGAGGAACTGAGTATGAGCGTTCAGACAATGAGGAGTCTGAGCTGGGGGGTGCTTCGGCAGTGGGGAACTCACGCCACCCATGATGATCACATGTAGTGTGGGTGACTTTCCTGTGCACCACTGTGACACCCTGACTGATCATGCAAGTTCTGGACCAGTGATTGGGGCTATCTGACTGTGGCCACTATGATGATGATTTAATGATAACCTGAGATCTCAGTCATGCATCATATAAAAAGACGAGCATGCATCTTATACATTGCACAATGGGTATATGTATGATGATCTGTACACTGTATAAGTTGTGTGGATTTTATCTATCTGTGCTTATATATATATGTGTATTATTCAAACTATGTTTATCATAAACTTACCCGAGTTGTGTCTGTGGTTGACACCTGTGATGATCCCAATTCATTTGGGCAAGCAGAGGAATAGGAAACATGAACTGTAGATGAAGGATGTTGAAGAAGTTGTGATGAACTGTTTGCTGTAATTTGTAATTTCATATGGCATGTAATTTGAAATAGACAATCTGTATATTATTTTGGAAAACTGACTTTGGACTGTATCATGGACTGTATTCTTATTATATGAACCGTGGTGAGGAAAATCATTTACGCTATTTACGAATCATAAAATTAGCTAGGCAAAAAGAATTTTCGTGAAAAATTTACTACTAAGATCACTTTAATACAAAAAAGGACACGAGTTTTTAATTAAAATCAATCAAGCACGAGAGAGTCACGAGAGGCGTTACATCAGTATCAGAATGAAGGTAATAACTAATATTAAACCTTTTCCATAGCTCATGCAGATAGAAAATGTTTGGCATTGGTTATTAATCCATGTTTTCATTTTACATATTTATGATCGTTGGAAGTTTGTAGGAATTTGTTAATTATGATTTAGATTTTTTGGATGTTTTTGAGATAGAAAAGGATTTAGTTTTTATCATTTGGACTTGTGAATATTATTGTTTTAGTTTCATCTCATTGTTCACCCATTTTTCACCACTATACTACACACTAACCCGCTTATTCCCCTTCACCTTCATAGTACCAAGGTTCAAAGTAAAAACAAGGTCGATAACCAACATAAAGGAGCAAAGTTCAACATCATCAACAGAAAATAACAAGAATTTAAAAACAAAATTAAAAATGGAAAGTAAAAACATAGTAAAAGGTGGAATTCAGTCAGCATGCATCACTCCTCTACCATGGAATCATCAACATGGGCTGGTGGTGTCGTTGTGGGATCTGCTCCAGTGGTGGATGGAGAGGGATGCATCTCAGGTGGTGGAAGAGAAAGAGTTACTAGCGGGTACTGAGGCTGATACGTAGTGTGATCAATGGACAGGTGTCGACAGATTTCTTCCAGCATATGAGTCTGAGACAACAATTGTGCCTGTATATGTAGATAACTGGGAGAATCCTCATAGAGAGGCTCACGGAGAGATGCTCGACGAGGTGGGGAAGCGGCTGCCTGAGGAGGTGGAGTAAGAGCCTAATCAGGAATGGGTGCCTCCTCGTGCTCATGAGGTGCAGGGCGAGGACTCCTAGCAGCCATCTCTACCTATGAGAGGTTGGAGGCTCGAATAAGCTGCTCCTGTAAAGAATTCTTCCTAGCCTCCAGATATATCCTCAGGGTCATCGGCGAGGCAATCTTGACATCCTTGGGTTCATCATCAGGTATGATGACCCCAGCACGCAAGCATAGATGAGAGATGAGGGATAAGTGTGCTAACAAGGACCGACTGTTACCATCCCAGATCATGTGAAGGATCCTATTAGACAAGGTCATGGAGATGTTGAGGTTCATGTCCCTCCTTAGTGCATAAAGCAAGGTCGCCCGCTCAATATTTACATCAGTCAGATTTGACGAAGGAAGGATGGTGTGGTTGTTGAACTGATGCCAAAACTCGGCCTCACCCGTGAGATCTTGCCTCCTTAGCTTTTCTAGGACAAAGTCTGAGTCGGACTTAGTCTTCCATACCGTGTACAGTCCAGTGATGCCTTGCATCAGTTCCTCAGTTCATCAGCCAACTGAGGCATGTCGTCCCGGTATACGCTCTTACCTGTTCCGACAATAGGCTGCATGCGGTTATACATGACCGCAAACTGACAGTGGAGATTGAGATCATGCGATGTTCCCAGGAAGTCTTCTATGGCATAGTAGTCGAAGGGGACCCTCACCCCTCGCACCCAGCTGACTCTGGTGTCATCAACGGTGTCCTTGTCCACGTTAGCCAGAAACTCCTTAAGAATGGAACTGGAGCTAGGCTCTACAAAGGTCACCAGTGTCTGCCATTGTCTGCACAGAATCACTTCCCGGATGGGTGAGTCTTTCGGAAAAGAGTCCCAGATGATGCGCCTCTCTGGAATTATCTTCTTCGGAAAGTACCACTTGTCAAATCGGTCTTGGGCTTTCTGGGAGCGGAATTTCTCAGCGTCATAGCCTGAGACGGGGGGTCGCTTGCTGCTAGATGCAGCAGTACTCTTTTTCTTACCTTTGTTGACCTGTTTTCCCTGAAACTTAGAAGAACATATCCAACATGCTAGGCATTTAATGATTTTGCAAACAAAATGTACCTAGACACCAAACAAAGCAATTCCTAGATTTGGATGGAACGATAACGATGTTAATTTGGCCGAAGACATAACAGTCATGGTTCAATAACATTGAAATGCATTGGGAATCAAAGGAAATAAGCAACATAGCACAAGTGCATAGCAACATGTCAAAGGAAAGAATAAGCATGGGTATCATCCTAATTTCATTGTTTTCAATTACCGCATGCACAACAATGGTAACACAACCTAATAGATCCCTACTAAAGTGGGGATTCCCAGATTTAGTTTCCAACACGGTTACATTGGCAAAAAGGTTAAGGAAAAATCATACTTAGCCACAATCCAAAACACGACAACACAGCCATTACACTAAGCAACAAGACATAATGTAACAAGGAATCAGGCTTAGTTGCAACATCACATTGTTTCAAGCATCCAATTAAACATTAAAAACATCAGACTAAAGCTTTGGTTCCAATTTTTCATGAGAAGAACAATGGCCCTATTCTAATACTGCAATTTACTTATCCAAAGTCAAATACTACCATTTAAGCCTAAGGAACCACAAGGAACCCTAGAAGCATCCAACATAGCATCTATGTAACAAACCAAAATAAGCAGGAAACCAAGTCGGCGCGGTCGGCGCTCGATGCCGCGCGATCCACGCGACCTGGGTTCGTGCCCTAACCAGCCTAAATGACAGTATGAAACAACAAAACAAAGCACATAGAAACAACCCACAACCCACCGTTCAAACCAGTCCCAATAAACCACAAGGGTAAAGGACATACCTTGTCACTAGCCATGATATGAAGATGAAGACGGAGAATGGAAGAGTAGACGGATGGGAAGAAGCAATGAGGGGGAAAGAGAAAAGGAAAAGGAAGAAAGGGATGGGGAGCTGTTAATTTATAAAATGAATGGGGGTAAAGGGTAGGTAATGGAGGTTTTGGAGGTTGGTAACTGAAATGGGGAAGTTAATGGAGTTTAAGGCCGTTATGGAATGACGAGGGACGAAGGTTATGTCTGAATTTCAATTTAAAAACTGGTTGAGCAGGTTCGCACTTATTGCGCTTGGTCTCACGCGAACTGCGTGGATGAGTTTCCACTGGCGCTGGTCGCGCTGGCTCTCACGCGGATCACGTGGATTTCAAGAGAAATTGCAAATTGGAGACTAGTAACAGCGCCAACCGCGCAAGGTTCACGCGAGCCGCGCCAATCCTGTCTTCAAAACCCAAGTGGCGCTGGTGGCGCCAACTGCTGCGCTAAACACACCAAATTCCAGAGGAATTGTAAGTTAGAGAACCCTTGTGGCGCTCATCGCCGTATGTCGCGCAGATCGCGTGGGAAAGGGTATGTGATTTCCAGCTTTCTGTCCACGCGGGAATGCAGGAGTTGATTCTGCTAACTGGTTTAAGGTCCAGATAGACTACAAATATCCCCAACTAACCTAAACTACCTATCAACAACAACAATTCAAATTAACTACACAAAAAGTGATTGAGTTGCCTCTCAACAAGCGTTTTTTTAACGTCACGAGCCTGACGTATAATCCTCAAGACTTAGGAGAAATCAAAGGGATTGAAACTGCATCCCTATCAACTTGGCCACCATAGTATGGTTTCAGACTCCAACCATTGACCTTAAAAGGTCTATCAGAATCAAGAGGACAAATTTTCACAGTTCCATAAGGAAAGACTCTCTTAATCACAAATGGCCTGGACCATCGAGATTTGAGCTTACCTAGGAACAATCTCAGCCGAGAGGTGTATAATAATACCTGCTGCCCAAATTCAAACTCTTTCGGGTGAATCTTTTTGTCATGCCATCTTTTGGTCTTTTCTTTATATATCCTGGCATTTTCATACACTGCAATTCTGAACTCATCAAGCTCATTCAATTGTAATAATCGTTTTTCATTAGCTTTAGAGAGTTCAAAATTCCGAAATTTAGTGGCCCACAAAGCTTTGTGCTCTAATTCAACTGGAAGATGACAAGACTTACCACATACCAATTGGAATGGTGACATACCCATTGGTGTCTTGAAGGAGGTTCTATAGGCCCAAAGTGCATCATCCAACTTCCTTACCCAATCCTTCCTTGAGTTCCCCACAGTTTTCTCCAATATTCTCTTCAATTCTCTGTTTTGGAAATCTCAACTTGGCCGCTTGTTTGAGGGTAATACGGTGTGGTGACCTTGTGGGTGACTCCATACTTTGTAAGCAAGCTTTCAAATTGCTTATTACAAAAATGGGTGCCTCTGTCACTAATGATAGCTCTAGGGACTCCGAAGCAGGTGAAAATGTTCTTCCACAAGAAAGATACCACCACTTTTGCATCATTAGTCGGCAAGGTCACCGCTTTCACCCACTTGGATACATAGTCCACCGCAACCAGGATGTATTGGTTGGAATACAACTTGGGAAAGGGTCCCATAAAGTCTATTCCCCACACATCAAATAGCTCAACCTCTAGGATGTTATTTAGAGGCATCTCATCCTTGCGAGATATTTCCCCGTCCTCTGGCATCTGTCACATTTTTCCACAAAATCTCTGGCATCCTTGAAGATGGTAGGCCAATAGTATCCACTTTGCAAAACCTTGTGAGTGGTTCTATTACCCCCAAAATGTCCCCCATAGTTTGATGCATGGCAATGCCACAGGATTTTTGGGACTTCAAATTCAGCTATGCATCGGCGAATGACACAATCGGCACATTGAAAGTACAGAAATGGATTGTCCCAATGGTACCTCCTAGCATCATGGAAGAATTTCTTCTTCTGTTGCCATGTAAGATCATCACGAACTAGCCCACTGCTTTGTAGTTTGCCATTTCTGCAAACCAAGGACCACTTGTGATTGACATCACTTGCTCATCAGGGAAGGACTCATTGATCTTCAATTCCGGTCCATCTTGTAGAGCTTTTTCTTGAATTCGAGACAAATGGTCAGCCACTTGGTTTTCAATACCAGCCTTGTCTTTGATCTCCAAGCCAAACTCCTAAAATAAGAGCATCCAACGCAACAAGTGTGGCTTTGCATCCTGCTTAGTTAACAGATACTTAAGAGCAGCATGGTCAGTGAAAACAATAACTTTAGAACCAATCAAGTAAGGTCTAAACTTATCCATTGCATAAACTACTGCTAGCATCTCTTTTTCAGTGGTAGCATAATTAACTTGTGCTTCATTAAAAACCTTGCTAGCATAATATATCACATGCAAAAGTTTATCCTTACACTGACCTAGAACAGCCCCAATAGCATATGCACTCACATCACACATTAATTCAAAGGGCAAGTTCCAATCAGGAGTCGTCAAGACAGGCACAGTGGTAAGCTTTTCCTTCAACACATTGAATGCATTGAGGCAAGCTTCATCAAAGAGGAATTCAGATTCCTTAGCTAACAGTTGGCTAAGAGGCTTTGCAATTTTGTAAAAATCTTTAATAAACCTCCTATAGAAGCCTGCATGGCCCAGACAGCTACGCGCATTGTTAACATTATTGGGAGGAGGCAACTTTTCAATCAATGACAATTTGGCCTCATCAACCTCAATCCCTTTGGAAGAGATTTTGTGGCCTAAGACAATGCCATCTCACACCATAAAATGGCACTTCTCCCAGTTCAAAACAAGGTTGGTTTCCTGACACCTTTTTAAAACTTTAGCCAAGTTAGATAAACATGCATCAAAACAAGAACCAAAAACTGAAAAGTCATCCATGAACACCTCTAAAATTTTTTCAACAATATTAGAAAAGATAGCCTTTGGAAGGTTGCTAGCGCATTGCATAGGCCGAATGGCATTCTTTTGTATGCAAATACTCCAAAGGGGCATGTGAATGCGGTCTTCTCTTGGTCCTCAGGTGCCACTAGAATTTGGTTATAGCCGGAGTACCCATCCAAGAAACAGTAATAATCATGACCGGCCAACCTCTCTAACGTCTGATCAATGAAAGGAAGTGGGAAGTGATCCTTTCTGGTGGCATCATTCAATCTTCTGTAGTCCACACACATCCTCCACCCAGTAATGGTTCTGTTGGGTATTAAATCATTGTTGTCATTCTAGACTACAGTCACTCCACCCTTCTTGGGAACGGTTTGCACAGGACTCACCCAGGCGATGTCTGAGATGGGATAGATCATCCCTACATCTAAAAGCTTCACTACCTCCTTCCTGACCACCTCTTTCATAATTGGGTTGAGTCTTCTCTACGGCTGCCTCACAGGCTTCACATTATCTTCCATAAGAATTTTGTGAGTGCAGAATGAAGGATTGATACCTTTCAAATCAGAGATGGACCACCCAATGGCGGTTTTGTGCTCCTTGAGCACCTTCATCAGCTTAGCTTCCTCAACCCCAGATAATCCCTTGTTGATGATGACGGGGTATGTCTCTTCCTCTCCCAAGAATGCATACTTGAGAGCTTCGAGTAGCTCCTTCAATTCTAACTTTGGTGCCCCAAGAACTACGTCATTTTCTTTTTTCTCTAGCACCTCCGTTGCTACCCCTCTTACTTCTTCAATTGTGCTTGCATCTTGAGCCTCCATAATCTCTTCAAATTCTTGCTCAGGAGACTTTTCTGTGTACACCACTTCTTCAATAACATCTATACTGAAGCAATCATTCTTGTCTGATGAATTCTTCATAGCATCAAAAACATTGAAGATTATTGATTCATCATCCATTTTGAGCTCTAGCTTCCCTTTCTCCACATCAATCAAAGCACGGGCTATGGCTAAGAATGGCCTCCCCAATAGAAGTGGTATCTCACTCTCCTCTTCCATGTCCAACACAATGAAATCCGCTGGAAAGATGAACTTGTCAACTTTGACAAGAACATCTTCAATGACTCCACTGGGTCTTCTTAATGAACGATCAACTAATTGGAGAGACACCATGGTTGGCTTCATTTCAGAGATGTCCAAAGATTTGCACACAGTCAATGGCATCAAGTTGATGCTAGCTCTGAGATCACACAATGCACGCCCAACGTTTATGTTGGCTATTGCGATTGGGATGTTGAAGCTCCCAGGATCTCTAAGCTTTGGAGGGAATTTCTTTTGAATAATTGCACTACATTCTTCAGTTAGGACCACCGTATCACCTTCATGCAACTTATGCTTTCTAGACAACAAATCTTTCATAAACTTAGCATAATTAGGCATGTTAGCTAAAGTTTCAGCAAAAGGAATATTAACTTGCAATTTTTTAAACATTTCAAGAAATTTAGCATACTGCTTTTTCTGAGCTTGTTGCTTTAGCTTCAATGGGTATGGTGGCTTTTCAAACCGGGAGAAATCCATCGGTTTCTTTGGAGTTGTAGCAGGTAACTCCTTCTTCTTTGGCTTGCTTGAAGGTACTTCCACCATTGGTTCCGCAGCAACTGTGGTAGTGGGTTCCTCTTCAGCTTCCTTTTGTCTCACCTCAGGCTTTCCTTGAGGTTGGATCACAATTCCACTCCTCGTAGTGATAGCTTTGATATGCTCTGTAGGATTCACTATCGTATCACTAGGAAATTGCCCTTGAGGTTTCTCAGCAAGTTGTCTTGATAATTGACCAATTTGGTTCTCCAAATTCTGGATGAAAGCATCTTGGTTCTTGTGATGAGCTTTAGTCTCCTTTATAAATGCATCTGTGGTTTGGGGATGTGATCATTGGTAGTTCTAGCCAGTTGCAACATTGCTTTCTCCAAGTCAGATGGCTCCTTGGGTGGAATCTGTGGACGTTGCAAATAATGATTGGATTTGTAATCCAAACCTCCACCTTGAATCCTCCTTTGGTAATTACTCCCTGAGGCATTATTTGGATTCCTCTGATAATTCTGAGGGGGTCTTTGGTCATACCAAACGCCATTTACTTGGATCGGGTCAGCTCCCACCAAAGTAGGACACTCATTTGACTCATGATCTCCCTGGAAATACTCACAAACAACTGAGTTTGCACGGGTCGATTACACTTGAGCCTTGGAGACTTCAAGCTTATCAATCTTGGCATCGAGAATGGCTAACTGTTGTAACAACAATTTTTGCTTCGCTAGCATAGCATCGCTACTCCCCAAATGAATAACTTCTCTTTTAGCTTGAGCGACAATGCTTTCATTCTCATTTCTGGCCAATGAGTCAATCAGTTCATAGGTTTGAGCTGCAGTTTTGGATCTAATAGACCCTCCGGCTGCACCATTTACCACTAGTGTTGATTTGGGTGTCATTCCGTTGAAGAACATGCGCACCTTCTTCCCGACCGGCATATCATACTGGGGGCATCTCCGGATCAGTTCTTGGAACCAGTTCCAAGCTGCACATAAAGTCTCTCATCCATGTTGAGTAAAGTTGGTGATCTCATTCACCAACCTATTATACTTTTCCATGGAGAAGTACTGAGCAAAGAACTTGGCCACCAATTCCTCCTAGGTGGTGATACTATTAGATGCTTGTCTATCCAACCACCTGAGAGCTTTTCCCTTCACACCAAAGGGAATAGCCGCAATCTTATTGCATCATCCAAGACTCCTTGGTGCCGGATGGTATCACATATCCTCAAAAAATGGTCCGCAAAGTCATGAGGATCTTCATCATCCTCTCCACCGAACTGGCTCCTCTCTACCAAACTGATTAGTGAAGGATGGATATCAAAATTATTTGCTTGTATCGGTGGCTTGACAATGCTAGAAGTAGGCCTGGTAAAGAGTGGAGCTAGAATGTCCTCCATAAGCTCATCCTCCGGCCTAGGTGGATTGTTGTTTCTTTCCGTCATTTCTAGTTCCTCAACTGTTTGTGAACTAAAGGCTTTTGCTTCTCTTCTCTCTATGGCTAGCCTCCTGTTTCTCTTGGCAGTTCTCTCTACTTCGGGATCAAACTGGAGAGTTGCAGGATCAACTATACCTCGCATAAACTCAAAAAGCAGATAAGTAACAAAATGGGTCCAATCTTAAAGATAAAAAGTTATGATATAATTGGCGTTTATAATCCCCGGCAACGACGCCAAAAACTTGTTGCGAAATCGGCAACTGTACCGTTCGTTCAAGTAATAAAATGATAAGTGAGTTATCGTCCCACAGAGATTGTTGCGCCAATTGAATTATAACTGATATCTAAAAGTTGGATGACAAATACTTGAAAAGAGATTTGTGTCGTGTATGTATGAGTAATAGAATTAAAGGCTAAACTATGAACATTAACTGATTATGAACAAGTAACTTAGTGTTGTAATATATATTAACGATAGTAGTTAGGGCAACCTACACTTAATGCTCCTCACCTTCTTACATGGATTGTCTATTATATTCATTCATCACAAATTACTCAAGTCAAGCATCTTCATGAAGCTAGTGGTTCAGTTCTAATCCCTTAGTCATATAAATCCTTTGACCCAATCAAAAACTCTAATCCCTTAGTGGCTTCCTTAAGGTCAAGCATTAAGTTGATGCATTAAAGCTTATTGCAAACATACATTTCTATTCCTAGATAATGTAAAGTTTGTCACTTTACTTCAGTCCAAGCATAGAATCTCAATATTCCTATTGTGAACCCTAACTTTCAATATCCTACTAGAGTGATCAATTCCAACAAGATAAATAACACATACAAGCAAGATAAAGTGAAGTAACTTGATATAAATGAACAATAATATCCAATCCAAAGGAAGTTACATTGAGTGCTGGCCCTAACTACAAATGAAACTAGCCAAACCTAATCATGGTTGGCCTTGGTACATCAAAAAGAAGCATGTCCAGCTGAGACACAAGCAAGGAGAAGGTAGAGAAGAAGGAAAGAATCCCACTTGCACTCACAACTCCAAGCCCTAGCTAAACACTTCCAAGCTCTCTTCAATTAGCTTCCTTAGTGATATTTTCGTGCCAAAAGTCCTTTACTCAGAAGTGGGCTCTGCTATTTATACTTGGGGGAGTGAATCTCCCATTTTGCCCTTAGCAGATTGAGTTTTTCTGTAGAATCTGTGTCTCGTGCGGATCGCACCAACTCTGGCGCTGATCACGCTGGTGCTTTTAAGTGTGGCGCGGATCGCGCCAGATTCCAGAGATAGTTCAAGGTCACTTCTAGCGCGACTCGCGTGGTCTTCACGCTGATAGCGCCAGGATCCAGTGAATATCGATTTTCCAGAGCAGTTGTGGCACGGATCGCGCTGACTTTGGCGCGTAAGGCGCCAGAATCTAGAGGATTTCTCATTTGCAAGGCACTATTGGCACGGATAGCACCAGACTCACGCTGGCAGTCACAGAGGAGACCTTGCTTCACTGGTTGGCGCGGATGGCGCCACAAATGGTGCGGATCATGTCAGATCTTTACTTCCTCTTCCTCTGCACTTCTTTTGGCTCTTTTCACCTACTAATCACTTAATGTGAGTGAAAACATCATTGAGAAAGATTTGTCAATATTTATATCAATTGGAAGCATTTATCATTCATTCTAATGCATTTGGTGATATATTTAAGTTTGGAAATGTCCTATGCTAGGTGCATATCACATACTCATCATCTTCAATCGTCGTCTTCTCTTTTATGCTGTGCTTTTATTCCACACTATTATCTTCATATATAGACGGCATTTGATTCAAATTAACACATAATAATAAGTTAGAACATATCACTTATTTACAAAAGAGCACTTAGCTTACTGGACGCTAACTCAATTTATTGAATATGGTACAAAAATTATTATAAATCTTTTGTTATATGTATGTATTTAATTTCTACTGATAAATTAATAAATAATGAACTTAGCTTAGGTATATATTTAAATTGGAGGTATGAGATTCAGTTGGATGATTTAGTTTAAACTTGAAGTTGTATATATATTAAACTTTCATTGTCAGGGGTCTTTACAATGACATATGCAACTTGGACCTAAGTTATATAGAACGTGGCTGTATTGTTCAAAGGATTGAAAATCGGACTAAAATAATATTTTTCAGCGGAATCATCTTAAAAACAATTAAACGTAATGCAGTTGAGGCAACAACAGCAATTTTTAAGTTGATAATATTCTATCCAAATGTTTGAAATTTCTATTGGATTTTTTTGTATACAATTCAATAATGGCGGTTAGTTTTTTATAGAATTAATTAGTGGCTAGTCTTTAGTGACAGATTGATCTTATACGAATATTTTGCCATCGTATTGACTATCTTGTGAGATCTATTTGGTTTAATGAAAGACTCAAGTTGAATCTTCGACCATCTTAAAATAAAGGATATGTAATTAAGTATCAAATTTAAAATCTGTTTGCATGTAAGTTTTTATAAAAGTACTTTTAAAAAAAAGAAAATAAGAAAAAATAAAAGAAATGAATTTTTCTATAAGTTAAAATGAGTTTTTTATTAGCTCATTTATAGATGTCGTCATCTCATCTTTTAGAAAAGTTATATTAATAAACTTTTAAAAATTAGCTAATAGAAAACTTAATTTTGTTTTTGAAAAAATTTTTCATTTTTTTCTTCTTATTTTCTTTTTTAAGAAGTGTTTCTAAAGAAACTTATTCAAACATATTTTTAATGTTAAGGAGATTTTAATTTTAGAGATAGAAATGAGATTTTTAATTGAAAGCATGTTAGTTGAATTGGAAGTTATGTTGTAAGAACGGTAATTAGATAAATATTAAAATTTGAATTAGACAAGAATTATATTTTGTGTAACTATACCTATAAAAAAATTCATTAAAAGTTACAAGAAATCTAGTGGTAACGTCTAACCATTGACTCATAGCACTTGGTGATGACTTGTCTATTATTGCAATGAATAAATATGTGTTTTCATCCATGAAGAATATTAGTAATATTTTTTCTTATATTTTTTTAATTTTTAACATGCTCTTTATGATTGAGTATCAAATTTATTGAAAATTATCAAGTTTAGTAATTCTTGCTTCTAAATCAAGTGAGAAGTAAGACCCATCAAAATATGTAATTTCCTTTAAATTTCAATGGATTATATAAAAAATATTAAAAAATGTCAATTAAAATGTCGCTAACATTCATCTTTCATCCATTGTTGAGGCTTTTTTGGATATGTAGTGAATTTCTTCCATTGCTTTGTGCTTCCACGAGTTGTTGCACAGCTTTCACCAAATCACTTGTTTCTTTATAATCTTTGTGAGAGAAAGTTACACTTTGAAGATTCTTAATGATTTTAAACTGTCGATAATAAGTCATTCGGAGTAGTTTTTTAGTCTTTATCATTGTATAAAATTTGGTGGGTATCACTTCAATATTAATTTTGGTAATGATCTCACTTCAAATTTGGTGAATCTCTCTTTTTTTTAATTTTTATTTTAACTAATAATCTCCATCTACGATTTTAAATATTAATATGCATTTTTTTATCTGAATAATATTATATTTTATTTTATAGCAAAATTATTATTATTATTATTATTATCTTTAATGTTGTTGTTACATACAACAATATTAGAAATCCTTTAAAAAAATTAGGTAGTATTCCAGAAAATAAAATTATAGAAAAATAGTTTGATCATATCTATTGTATATTGGTACCTTGGGAACTTTCGTTACACAGTTATTAAATGCATATACTTTGGACCATTCAAGTTCAAATTAATTATAATTTTATAGGACGTAACAGCTGTAAGTCAAATTACTTTGTTTAATTATAATTTTATAGGACGTAACAGCTGTAAGTCAAATTAATTTGTTGTTTTTCTATTGTATATTTGTATGTGTCATTATCATTTATTATCTCCATTTCTATATGAAATACATTTTTAAAATTTATTTATCTTTTTTATAAGATTCTTTAATTTTCAAATTATCTTGTGAATTATTTTTTATTTAAATATTCTTAATTATTTTACAATAAATGTTATAAATTATAAATTAATAAGATAAATTCATTTTAAGATTGAATAATAGGACTAATATGCATTTATTAATTAATTAGGTGAAGAGTAATTAAGTAAAAAGAGTAAGATGATGAGTCCTAATAATACCTTTAAAGATGATTTAAAAAGTAATATAAATTATTAATAAATTTAATAATATTAATTGTTAACTAAATTTTTAGGGACGCAAAAGTTGGACAATTTTCTGGACTAATTAAGTGTCCAAGATATATAACGTTTCTTTACATCAATGAAAAATTTCAAGTTTCAACTTTACTTGACATAAGGCATGCATGCCCTTCATTTTAAGGCACCACTTTTTCCAGTGGCTAGTTCACTAATATTGAAAAAATTCTTAACAAAGAAAGAAATTCAAAACTTTAAATATATTATACTCCAAAAGGACAAGTTGTCAACTTTTCCAAAAACTTTAGTCAAAAACCTACACAAATATAAAATTCATAAACACACAAAATTAACTACCTCAGAAATGATGCCATTCCAACGCACATGTAGTCAATTATGCCAATGTCGAATATCATTAAAAAATTATACTACGTAGAAAATCATTATTCCTAAGGATATATAATTTATATGCTGACGACATTGAGTATTGACCTAAAGAGAGACTTAAAAAATAAATTTTAGATATTTATTTATTTATTTTAAATAAAAGAAATTTATGTTAGTTATTTTATCAACATATATACATATCTTTTTTTACAACCTATAGGGTTGGTAGAGTGGTATGTAAGACTTTATTGTACTCATACGAGGGAGAATGATTTATTTAATAAAAGAACATGTGTTCAATTTATATTATATGTAAAATTTTCTAGGATCACCGTCTTTCGTTACAATAACAACTCATACTAAAAAGAATATAAAATTTCAAAATTATATTAGTCTGCAAATATCTCATGTATAATAATAAATAGTCTTTATGTAAGTAAAAATATTATTTTCAAATATGCACATAAAAAATAATCAATACTAAAAGTATAACGTAACCCGCCACATTCGGTATATTATTTAGAGTACTAACAAAGCTAAAAATGTATCTAAAGGTAACTAAGTCTTCAAGCCTCCTTAATTTTAAGAGCTTCTTTCTCATACTCTGAAAACAACATTTTTAATGAAATGAAAATCCCAATGAATAAATCAAACCTAGAGTGTTTGTAAATAGTATTTCTCTTATATGGTGGGTTAATCCAGAAAATCATTCATGTATCACAATGAATTTAAAATAAGATTTTATATGTATATAAATACTCTAATAAAAATCAGTTCAAAACACTCATAATTCATGACATTCTGAATAAATAAAATATTTAAATAAACGACAACATCTCAAGGTATTCAAATAAATATAACATACACAACTTTCCCATAATCACAAGACTCGATTCTTTGGTTCCTAGAACTAGTTTGAATCCCAGATTTTTCAAAGGGTTTATGAGCTCATATTTAATGCAATGACGTCCCACTATCTTTTCCATTATAAATTAAGATATTCAAAATCTCTTCCTCATCCCAAACCAAGGTATCTATAATAATTTCATTCTCATCCTAGATGAAAGTATTTATCAGATAATCTCATAATAAAATGTACATCATCATCTCTTCCCATAATTTGATGATCAACTCACAAAATTACAAAAATATCATTCTAAAAAAAACTACCATCAACTCCCTAATATATTTCATGCATTCAATAATAATTCTCAAAATTACACTACAACAATAATAAAATCAACTAATAATATGAAACCACATATATAACAACGGTTATATAGTAATATAATAACTAAAACATATAATATTTGCAATGACTAGAACTTATATAATACACATACGTACAAATTGGTCATGATTCTAAAGGTTAAATTATATATTCATTAATTCAATGATAAAACCTTTTAGATAATGTCAATATATATATATATATATATATATATATATATATCAAGAAAACACATTCTCAAGAACTCATACAATGAATTCATATCATAGAGGTTTAGAAAAAGTTGTTTTACTCACCTCTTAAAGCAAAAAATTGTGTTGTTGGTTATTCTTCTTCTCTTCTATCAATTGCGTCAAAAGAATTTATTTACTTTCTTTCTTTTTTTTAGTCCTTGAGTAACCTACTAATACCAAGAAATATCATTTGTGTGTGATTCTAAGAGAAAAAAATTATCTACCCTTATATAAAAATTGTACTTAATTTGAAATTTGTTTAACAGATCTTTCTTTATCTATTATTTTTAATTATAACTATCTTTTTCCTTACTAAGATATATTTAAAAATCATTGTCTAAATAATTATTGAATTATTTTGAAGTGTAGATATCCTTATTTAAATAATTATTAAATTATTTTGAGGTGTTAATGATATTTATCTTTAACCCGATAAATTAAAAAATACCATTTATTTCTTACCCATGACAAAAAAAAACCATTTTATAAACTAATGACAACTGCTTCTTTTATTAGTATCCTTACCTTTGAGCCGGTCTTGTGACTTGTGCCTATATAAACAGTACCGAAACCTCAAAAGAAAGTACACAGCATTAGGAGTGAATTTACAAAGAAATTCAAAACCAAAGTAAGAATCATGAGTTCCAATAGTTGCAATTCGAAACAAAATCAGGTTCTTCCCACAGAGGAAGCAAAGGGGGATGACACTTACCTCTCAGCTTTGACACTATGTTTCAGCCGAATTTTCCCTGCAATCTTGAACGCTGCTGTTGATCTCAATTTGTTTGATATCATAGCCAAGGCAGAGAGTTCATCTTTGTCAGCCTCAGAAATTGCTTCTTTGCTGCTTCCAAATCCACCCCCTCAATTGGCTAATAGGCTTGAACGCATATTGCCTGTGTTGGCAAGTTACTCTCTTCTCAATTGTTTCATTCGCACCAATGAAGATGGTGTGAGAGAGAGAGTCTATGCTCTCTCACCAATTGGTCAATATTTTGCGTGTGACCACGATGGAGGCTCTTTGGGTCCTCTCTCAAGCTTATTTCATCGTGGATATTTTCACGTTTTGTAAGTAACCATGCATTTTTTTTTTCATAGACAAATATTAATTTTATTAAAAAAAATAGAAGAGATTAAGTTCTTAATATTTTTTTAATATTTTTCTTTCTTAATCATTTTTATATTTTTTTTTCTTTCTTAATCATCTAATACATTTTATATATCTCTACCATGCATTTACTCTAAGAGTAATACTATTCTCATACTAAAAAATTTCAATTCATCGTATTTTTTTAATTTTTTTCTTTATCTTACTCCCTCATATTGCTCATTTTTGTAGAAAGTATGGTAAAAAAAATTTAAATTGGAATAACAATATTACTTATTACTTATTACTTAAAGCTATTTAGGTTAGATAAATTTCTTAACAAGTATTCACTAGGTGGAAAAATAATAAGAAATAAAGAGTAACGATATGAATAAATTGGTCTCATAAGTTAAAATTAACTTATATATATCTCTTAATTTATGAATAAGTTATAGGAAACAACTTATAAAAAGTTAAAAGGCACGAGTTAATGTTAATTGTTGGAGAGAAAAAATTATTTATATCACCTTTTTTTATTTTTTTGCTAATAGATTTTCCTTATCCAACCAAAATGGCTCTTATTTCATGAAGGACAACAGGTCTCATCATTGATTTTTTTTAGCAGCAATAATATATGAACATATTGTTACTTTAAATATCTGATTAATAATATTTATCATTTTTTCTTATCTTGTCATATCACTCATCTACTTTTATCTCTACCTAGCTAGCTGCCTCTTCTATTTTTTAGTTTAGTTTTGAGTGTCCACTAGAGTTTAGATATTCCTACCAATTATTTTCTGTTTTCAATACATTGATTTGTATTATTTCCTAATTAAAAATAGGAAGGACGTAAAAGATGCAATTATGGACCCTAACAACAACGACCATTTCCAAAATGTCCATGGAATGCCTCCATATCAATATATGAAGACAGACGAAGAACTTAATAAACTATTTAACAAAGCGCTGGCTCAAACTGGCCCACCTGCAATGAAAATGGTCCTTAAAATATACAAAGGATTTGAGCAAGTATCAACACTGGTTGATGTTGGAGGTGGAGTTGGCGAGACCTTAAAACAGATTATCTGTGAGTACCCATCGATCAAAGGAATTAATTTTGATTTGCCTCAAGTAATTCAAGATGCACCACCCCATCCAGGTAACATATATAATATTTTAATTAATGATAGAGCAATTGTGTTCCAAAAAATTGAAATATTAAGTTTATTTATTAAGAGATCTAACTTAATTCTTAATTGATTGAACAAATTGCGTAAGTCATTATTAATTAATTCTTTGATATTGTATTTAATTCTTACAAATAAAAAAAATTTAACACTTTTTTTTTAATGAACAGGGATAAAACATGTTGAAGGAGATATGTTTGAAAGTGTTCCAAAGGGTGATGCCATTTTACTTAAGGTTAGTGATCAAATATAAATTTAAAACAATTCAAATAACATAAAATGTTGTAACTAATCTCATTTTTTTTTTCTTTCTGTACGTTGTGATTTCAGCTTGTATGTCACAATTGGTTAGACGAAGACTGTGTAAAGTTTTTAAGGAATTGCTACAAAGCTTTGCCACAACATGGGAAGGTGATTGTTATAGACTATATAATTCCAGAAGTTCCAGATTCAAGCAAAATTTCTATGCAAACTTGTGTTGCTGATAGTCTCATGTTTTTAGTAACAAGTGGAAAGGAAAGAACTGAGAAAGAATTTGAGAGCTTGTGCAGGAATTCTGGATTTTCTAGATTTCATGTTGCATGTAGAGATTCACCGGCGGTTCTATCAGTGGTGGAATTTTATAAATAAAATTTATGCTATCACTTATCAAGGGTGATGACGAGCATCATAAATAAAATTAATCAATTCTCTTGAAGGATGATGATGAGCATCATAAATAAAATCACTTATCATATTTATGCTATATATATATATATATATATATATCACTTAGAATTTGGATATGTTGGCAATTTTCATAATGTTGAAGGAAGAATATTGTACCAAATCATAAAAGGAAATAATGTCTAATGATTCTAATCTATGAAGAATCTATTTTATTGATGATGATGTTGCCTTTCGTAGAGCTTCCACTTTGATAATTTATTGTTTTAATGAATCGTCAGACTAATTACAGAAAAAGGAAGCTAAAACTATTTATAGTGCAGATAACAGAAAATATAAATTCCTAACCAACTGAATGATTATATCACAGTGATTGCTATATTGGCTAAGGCGAATCCGTAAGGTTTTTATATAAGAGTATTTTTTCTTTTTTCTTTTACTTGATGGTGAATACAAAATTTCTGCCCAAATAAGTGGCATACAATAGCTTGACTTAAGTCAACAACACATTGGATATGCCTTTATTCTTTATTTATTTTTTATTTATTTTTGAAGCAGCATCACCCTTAGGCCGCGGATAGGGTAATCAAGCTCAATCCAAGTGTTATACACTCGTGTTCTGGTTTCAGTTTAAAATTTGTTGTAAAAATATATACTTTTAATTATTAGTGAGAATAAAATTACACTATTCCGTTAAATATAAAGATTAAAGTGCATGAATAAAAATTAATAAAGATTAATATTAAAAACACCATATTTTAGGTACATCGAACTTTTTCAGTATTTACTAATACGAAGTATCAAACGGATTTCTAAAAGAAAAACGAAGTACCAAATGCTGCAATATTTAGTCTCAGTCCAAATAGTCCAGTCCAAGTAGAGTATTAACGGTTACGGATCACATGTAAATCCGAACTAATTCAAACAATTTGGGTTGAGTCATTTATATATTTGAGTCAAAATCGAACTGGATCGTTCAAAATCGTTCATGTATGAATTGGGTCATAGGTTTAAATTTAATATATGTTGACCTGATCCGTGAACCCATAATAATAATATAAATTTTATTATTTATATATATACATATATATATTGAAATTAAAAAAATAATTTGATAATAAAAAAAGGTGTGTGGTATTATAAATGTTTAAGATTGCATTCAAAAATATGATAAAATATTTTTTAATATTGCATTAAAAAATAGGATAAAATATTTTAAGATTGCATTGCATAATATAATAGAATATCTTTAAGATTACATTGGATAATATGATAGAATATATTTAGGATTACATTGAAAAATTGGTTAAAATCATATTTTTAAATTAGTATAAATAGAAACATATTTTGGTGTTCATGTAAGCATTTCATTCCAAATAATATTAGAGTTTTAGAGAGTTTATGTTTGCATCATTGAGAGAATTGTTGTGAGATCATATAAAAGTATTTGACAAATCTGATTCTTCAACTCTCCATGTACCTATTTGCTTAAGGAATAGAAGCGTAAAAGTAACTATTTTATTTTATTCTTCTTCTTGACTTTGGAAAAGGTCGCAGCTAGGAAACTAGGATACCAATTTTGTCTTTATTTTTGATAAATTGAGACGTGCGACTTCTGGCTGGGAAACTAGAATACCAGTCAGGCTGGGAAACAAGGATATCAATCTGTCTCTATTCTTAGTGAATTGAGACTAGAACTTTTTGCTGGAAAACTAGGATACTAGCTAGGATAATTGTTGTGTAAGGGTAGACTAGGAAATTAGGATACTAGGAACACAAAATGGAGTTGTCCATTAGATTGATTATCCAATTTGGACGTTGTGATTTTTTATCCAATTATAAGTTTATTTTAGAATATTATGTTGATGGTATTAAATGAGTTGTGATTTTTTACCAAATTATAAGTTTAGTTTAGAATATTATGTTGATGGTATTAAATGAATCAATTTTGCTACTTTCATACATTTGATAATATTGTGTTAATTGTATGAAATATTTGAAAGTGATATAAAATAGTAGTCTTAAAAAAATTAAATGGGTAACCCGATGATATGTACGGGTTGGGTTAGGTTCAAAAAAAATTCTTTCTGAAAATCGAACCGAACAATCAAATTTGATTGGGTTAAGTCCTAAATTTGACCAAAATCAATCCGAACCAACCCGCGAACACTCCTAAATAGAACACCCAACTCATAATAAAAGTCATAGATAGCGGTCAAGTGGACTAGGACCTCATTTCATTCCAATAAATATTCATTTAAAATTGTAAAAAATAAAAGGAGATAAATATGATAAATGAAAATAAAAAAGATAAATGAGAATAGACGAGAAATAAAGAGTAAATTACAGTATTTTGGTGAAAAAAAATAAAGAGATGAAGAGATATGAGTGAATTAAGTTGAAGAGAAATAGTACAATAAACTCTAATATTTTAAAATTATTTCCCTTTTTCTCCTTTTTGCGAAACAACAACAATTTCATCCACTAGACTAAGAGATATGTCTATACTTAATATTTAACTCTACTCAAAAGAGGATTAGTTCCAAAAAAAAATATCAAATCTTGATCCTTAGTGTTTTTATATTTTTATATTTTTAGTTCCTATTGTCAAATGTGACGTTAAACGATTATCAATTTTTAGCATAAATGACAAAGCAATTAATATGTCGCATCAATAACAGCTGGAAAAAAACTATTATTAAAATCGCTTCGAGTGATTATTCTTCAAGGTTAGTTACATGTGATGGAGAAATAATGCCTATATAAACATTATAAAAATTGAAGAAGGTAATTACTAATCATTTATTTACAAAGAAAGACTTCATTGATTTCAAGTATACGACTAATTTTGTATTGTTTTCATTCTCTCAACAGGAAGGATGTAAAGGATGCAATTGTGACCCTAACAACAATAACCATTTTGAACATGTGCATGGAATACCACCATATGATTATATGGAGAAAAATGCAGAGCTGAATGACATTTTTTTTTTTTTACAAAGCATGAATCCATGCTGCCCCACTAGAATTGAAAAGGGCACTCATCAAACTATACAAAGGATTTGAGGGAGTGTCAATACTGATTGATGTAGGAGGTGGAGTTGGAAAGACCCTGAAACATTCTCCCAAAATATCCTTCAATGAAAGGAATTAATTTTGATTTGCAAGCACCACCTCATAAAGGTAACATACATTGGTTTTTCATTAATTTCTAAAAATAAGGGATTACAAATATTTTGAAAGATGGGTTGGGTTTTGCGGAAAGAAATGTGGAATAAGTTTTGCCAAAATTATTAATTAGAAAAAAATCATTATTGTTTGAAGGTATAGAGCATATTGAAGGAGATATGTTTGAAAATGTTCCAACAAGGTTAGTGAACTACATGAGAGTTCAATTTTATATTTTTTAACAATTCAAGATGTAGCATACATAACTTTTTAATTACATTTTCTACTTTTTTGTCTTTGGTCATTTCAGTTTGTATGTTAGAATTGAGCAGATGAAGATTGTATAAAGTTTCTAAGAAATTGTCACAAAGCCTTGCTACAACATGGAAAAGTTGTTTTCGAATATATATATATATATATATATATATATATATATATATATATATATATATATATATATATATATATTCCAGAAGTGCCGAATCCAAGCTATAAGCATACTTGTACTCTCGACAATGTCATGTTTTTAGCACATGGTGGAAGGGAAAGAACTCAGGGTGAGCTAATTGAAAACTTGTGCAAGAGCTCTGGTTTTTCCAAGTTTCATGTTGCAAGTAGTGACGTCTCATCTACACTAGGAGTGATGGAATTCTATAAATAGATATTCTAGAGTAGTAATTTGATATGATAGCTCTATCGAATGTTACATTGATGACTTAAAGACTTTAAATAAATTGGGCCTAAGTTAATTGTTAGCACTTAAAGTTGTCTTTTACTTTAATTTAAGTTTCCTATTGTTACAAATTCGGTAAGTGTATTGATCGTTTTAAGTAATAAAATCATAAATAGAATATCGTCTCCATGAGAATTGATGCACTAATTTTATCGTAATTATTATCTTTAAATTCGAAGAAATAAAATTGAATTGATTTATGGTTTGTATTGTGAATTGCAAAAATTGAAATAACAAAAATAAATTACTTTTGAAATTGAAGATAAATTGGTTATGTTTTTAGAATTTATGGGAAAGAATTATAGTCAGAGCACGCAACCTGATGATCCCTACCTCCTTTACTTGGATTAATTACTAAATTAATTATTCTAAATGTTCAGATAATGTATTTTTTCCATCAAACTAGTTAAGCCCTAATCCTTTAGTGACATTAACCCTTTAATTCTATTAAAACCATAATTCCTTAGTGATTTCTCATTAAGCATTAAGAAATACATTAATAATTCCGCAATCATACATCTCTATCCATAGGTAATGTAACAATTGTTACTTTACTCTTGTCAGAAATTAAAGTTTCAATATCCCTATTGTAACCCTAACCCTTAGAACTTTATTAGAACGATCAGCCCTAATAAAAGTATAAACAATGCAAATGAAGTAAAATAAAACACTTTAGCATAAATAATATAGGAATCAATCCAATACAGAGAAGTTCACATTAGGTTTTGGCCCTCATTACAAAGAAAGAGAGATTAGCCAGACATAGTTATGTCTGACTCTAATACAATGAGGTGAAGAAGAATAAGCATATTAGAAAAGAAGAGTATGCAAACCCCTCAATCTTGGATCTCTCTTGAATCTTCTTTCTCTTTGATCTTAGAATGTCTCTTTTTCTTTGTTTCTGTCCCTCTGAGCCTCCTTTCTCTGAACCCTTATGTTCCTATTTATAATTAGGTCATCAAAGCCCTCTTATCTTTTATTTTTATCTTATCTTTAACTAATTCGTATTTTTCTATGGCGTCCACGCAACTGGCGCGATCAGCGCCAACCTTCAGTAAATGTGGCGCAACTGGCATGGGTTCCGCCCGGTTAGCGCCAACTTCCAGAAGGTCTGGCATGACTGGCGTGGTAATGGCGCGGATCGCGTGAGCTTCCAGAAGTAGTTGGCTCTTTATTTTGCTCCTTTGCTCCCTTTTATTGACTCCTAACATCAAATATGCATGAAATTAGTGATAAACAAAGTAATGATGAAATTTATACTTATTCAAGCATTTATTTGACATTTTATACTTGATTTCTTAATGAATTTACCCTAAAAACTACTATATGCTAGCAGCATATCAAATAATTCCCATATTTAAATATTGTTGTCCTCAGCGATAAAACAAAAATTTTATTGTAAGGGAAACTATATTCAACAATCAAGCATATCATCACATATACAATCTCAGAACTATTCTATCAAATGTAATTGAATTCCATATAAAAATTTCAAGAATACTTATCAATTCCATCAACATAGAACCTTAACTTGTTTACCCCTTACCAAGAAATATAATTCACTCATCACTCAAGTGTTTAAGGTAATTGTAATCTCTCAATTCCTCCAAAGCTATAATACTACCATAGGCTTGATTATATTCTCAAGTTCCTGAAAATGAGAAACGTAAATACATGCACAGTTGATCAAAACGTCTTTATAAGGTTGTAACTTGGCCTGGCTTAGAGGTAGGAATATTTAGGAAGTAGCTGAATAAGTATTGAGATTTGAGTACTAATATTCTTTTAAATTCATGTCTCTTTTCTTTTAGCTCCACTACTTATGTTCATTCATAATTTTTCATTCCTTTCTCTTCTTTTCTTCCTTTTTTTCATTTCTTTCTTTTCATTTTCTCTTTTGAACTCATTTGTAAAAAGTTCTTTTCTTTCCTTCTATCATTTGACTCTTAGTGGATTCACCTTGATCTTTTTCTTCTTATTTTCAATCATCAAACATTCCAATCTCAAGGGATGTAAGTCAATAAACATGGTTCAAACAATTCATCAGGTAATTGAATAGAAAAGTCTCAAGCTCAAAAGGGTTAACAATGGAAGAATTTTTCAGGTAATAATTTGACCATGGCTAAAAGAATAAAATGCCTCTATCATATCAACTATGCAAATATTGTAGAGAAACAAAGCAAGTTCTAGAGTATTATTTACAGTGGGGTCACTCTGACAAGAAAAATTTCTGTATAGGCTCAATCCTCACCAGCTATGGTATCGGTCTAGATTCTGTTGATTTCCTATCAAGTATCCTATTCTTTTTCACAATGTACTTCAGTCGCAAAAACAAGCCTAGTTCTAATCATGTCCAATGTAATTCCATACTAACTTGTTTCATATATGCTTCTAAAACAATCATCATTCAATCCAATTTATCACTGCATTAGCAATTCCAAATCTGAAAATTACCATGCTCTAACATTTTATTCACCTAATTTTAAAAAGAACACATAAACCAACTAATAAACCAAACTAAACTAATTATCAAACTTCTAAGCTAATCTAAATTCTATTAGACATCATTTGTTCTTCAAATATGATTCTTCAAAAATGACTCATATGCTTTCCTCAAATAAATAATTCCCAGATTTTAAACATTGTTGTCCCCAGTAATAAAATTCAATTCTCAGGAAACACATATCTGCATTAGTCGAAGAATCATCTTTATAATCTCAAAATCAATCTAAACAGAATTATTGCATTAAAACTAGAACTAACCCAATTCAAACACATTCATACTATAAATTACTTGAAATTTAAATTGTTTCACAAGCAATAAAATAAAATGACTTAAACATAAAACATAAAATAAAATAAATATTGTCCAATAAACTGCAAATGTCACTCCTCGTCCTCCACAATGTCATCATTAGCAGCTTGAGATGCTGCAATGGTTGCTGCTGATGGCTGAGAAGGATGGGAAGGTCCAGGAGAAACATTGGATGTGGATGCACGCTGTGGCTGGTAAGAAGTGAAGTCAATGGAGAAATGTCTGCACAAGTCCTCCATCATCCTAGTCTGATACTCCAATTGGGCTTGAATCTGCAGATAGCTCGAAGAATCCTCATAAACCAATTCATGAGGAGGGTGCCCGTGGTGCCTGAACCTCAGGCTGAGGACCTTCCTCATCCTGATTCACACAAGGACTCCTCACAGCAATTTCTTCAGGTTGTAATTTGGAAGTTATGATCAATTGCTCCTACCAAGCACTCTCTACTGCGGCCAAGTAGGTCTTATGAGTCATGGTAGATGCTATCTTCACTTCCATTGGCTCCTCATCTGGAATCTCAATCCTGCTTTCATACACAGGTGAGAATTAAGTGAAGAATGAGCAAGGAGCGACTTACTGCTGCCATCTTGAATCATGTGCAATATCCTATCAGACAGAATGCTTGCAATGTTAAGATTATTATCCCCCATCAACATGTACAAAAGAATGGTCCTCTCAACGTTCATGTCCGTCAAATTTGTGGATGGAATGACAATATGATTGTTGAATATATGCCAAAATTCTGCCTTTCCCGTAAGATCTTGCTTCCTCAACTTTTCTGGCACATAATCCATTCCAGACTTGGTCTTCTAGGAAGTATATAGCCCAGTGATCCCTCTTCGGATTTCATCTGCGAGTTGTGGCATATCGTCTCGGAAAACATTCCTGCTTGTAATGGGTTGCATCCGGTTAAATTTTCTAATGAAATCACAAGCCTGAAGACTATAGTATGAAGTCTCCAAAAAGCTCTCAATGAATTCATGATCAAAAGGCACTTCGACTCCCCTCACCCAACTAACTCTCTGCGATGCCACAGTTTCTCGGTCTACATTGGCCAAGAACTCCTTTAAGGATGGCATTAGAGCTTGGTTCCGTAAAACTCACCTAGGTTTTCCAATCCCTTCGGTCAATCACTTCCAATATTGGTGATCCTTCAGGCAAGGACTCCCAATCAATCCTCTTCTCCGGAATTATCTTTTTCGGGGCATATCAGTTTTCGTACCTTTGTCGACATTCAACCAATCGGAACCGATTTTCATTGAATCCAGCATGTCTAGCCCTCTTGCTACCAGATGTAGCAGCACTCTTCTTGTTGCCCTGGTCCACTTGTTTTCCCTGAAACCCAAAAAATTCCCAAATAGATATATAATGGATTCCCAGATTGCTTGCAATCATATTTCTAACATTTCTTTGTTTAGGACAAGAAACAAAAAATCATAATTATAATATGATCATATGTTTGGAATTAGACAAAGCTTTTGACAATGAATATCCAATTATATCTTCTCCTATAGTTCCCAGATTTATTTAATTCTATATGACACAATTATGAATTTAGAAGATTGTGCAAGGCATTCTCTTATCATGATAAGTGGGAATAAAACCTTGAAATGGAATAATACTAACATAATAAGAATAACATACTCACCATTCCCAGACTTTATTTCCCACTGTAAATCTCAAATGTAATCCACAAAGCCACATACATTTTAATTCTTAAACATAACCCTAATACTCTAAATGAAAATAAATTAGCAATTTAACCATACATTTCAAAATTCTTATGGTCTAAACAAAAATTATCATGCTAATCTAATTTCAAGGATTTGAACGCAACGATTCTATTCATATAATTAGAATCATAATCTAAGAATCAAAACCCATCAACTTCAATGCCTTAAGCCATTAAACATTCAAAAAGTTAATAACACAAAGTGCAGCTGGCGCGGTTAGAACTCGCGTGGATCGCGTGAGTTGGGTTTGTTTCCCCTAACCTCTATCAACTTCATTTAGAATCAGCTACAATGTTATACTTGCTTACCTATACTCTAAGGTGTATACCATACAAAGATTAAGAAGAAAAGAAAACATAATGCGTACCTTATCACGAGCCATTGAAAGGAATAGAACTTGAAAAAGATAAGGGCTTCTTGATTTTTGCAGAAATTACAAGAAAATATCTGTCTCAATCGCTATGTTAAGAATGGCTTCAAGAATTTGGTTTGCACGTATTTATAACCTTAGAGTGAATAGGAGTTAATGATGGTTATGAAGGTTAATGGCAGTTAATAGCATGTAACGTTTGGAAAAGAGTTCGAAGGTGAACAGGTGTGGCTGGGGGTTGTGACGGCTGAGGGTTCCAAAATTTTAAAATAAAAACTGCCTCTTAAGTGTCACACGAATCGTGCCATAACCCACGTGAGTTGCGCTGACCCATAGAATGATTGGCGCGGATAGCGCCAGGTTTTGCACGACTGGCGTGAAACCACATAACGAATGGTGCGACTAGCACCAAGGTTCACGCGATCCGCGTGACACCTCAATTTTTTTAAATATAAAACACTTTATAGCAACAGTGAAAGACTTTAAACACAAATTGCAACTTTCCAGACCCATCAACTAGTATTTCAGACTTGTTACTTCCCTGCTGGACCCTTTACTAGATTTGGATTTTTGCCAGATCTGTTCTGTTAGCACTCCAATCACCAACCTAGGATTGTCTTCTTCGGTAACTTTTGGTTTAACAGCAAGTTAATGAACAGAAAGTTGCACAACTAAATGACTTAAATAACAACAAAACAATACAAATTAATCAAAACTACCATAACTAAAACTTAATCAGATAAGTAAAATAGAAAGAACTCTAAAAGAAAATTCTTGGATTACCTTCCAAGTAGCGCTAGTTTAACGTCACTTAGCTTGACGCATCAATCCTTTAATCTTCAAGTGAATTAAGTGGTATAGAAATAGTATTCCTTTCCACTTCCTCTCCATAATAAATTTTTAACCTCCACCCATTAACTTTAAAGGATCTGTCAGAGTCCTGGGGAGATATTTCAATTGTCCCATATGGAAAAACTTTTTTAACAATGAAGGGACCAGACCAACGGGATTTTAGTTTACCTGGGAATAGTCACAGTCGAGAATTGTAAAGCAATACTTGTTGTCCCGGTGTAAACTCCTTTGGATGAATCTTTATGTTATGCCACCTTTTTGTCTTTTCTTTATAGATTTTTGCATTTCATAAGCAGCTAACCTGAACTCATCAAGCTCATTCACTTGTAATAATCTTTTCTCACAAGCTTTAGACAATTCAAAGTTAAGAAACTTAGTAGCCCACAGGGCTTTATTCTCTAATTCAATAGGCAGGTGACAAGACTTACCATGGACTAACAGAAATGGCGACATACCTATTGGAGTTTTGAAGGTTGTTCTGTATGCCCAAAGTGCGTCATCTAGTTTCTTTGCCCAGTCTTTTCTAGAATTTCCAACAGTTTTCTTTAGAATCCTCTTTAGCTCTCTATTGGAAATTTCTACCTGTCCAATAGTTTGAGGATGATATGGTGTAGCCACTCTATGGCTAACTCCATACTTAGCAAGCAAACTTGAGAAATGTTTGTTGCAAAAGTGAGTTCCTCCATCATTTATTATAGCCCTGGGTACTCCAAAACGAGTGAATATATTCTTTCGTAAGAAAGATACAACCACCTCTGCATTATTGGTAGGTAACGCCACAACTTCTACCCACTTAGACACATAGTCTACAGCTACCAATATATATTAATTGGAATATGATTTAGGGAAAGGTCCCATGAAATCGATTCCCCATACATCAAACAGTTCCACTTCTTGAATGTTATTAAGTGGCATTTCATCTTTACGGGATATGTTACCAGTTCGTTGACAATTGTCACATTTTTCCACAAAATCCCTAGCATCTTCAAAAAGTGTGGGCCAATAATACCCACTTTGCAATACTTTATGCATTGTTCTATTCCCTCCAAAGTGTCCTCCATAATTTGAAGAATGACAATGCCAAAGAATCTTTGGCACTTCCGATTTAGCTACACATCTACGAATAACACCATCAGTGCATTAAAAATATAGAAAAGGGTTATCCCATAAATACCTCCTTGCATCATGAAGGAATCTCTTCTTCTGCTGCCAATTAAAGTCTTCAGAATTAGTCCAGCAGCTTTAAAATTTGCCATATTTGCAAACCAAGGAACAAGTTGAATAGCCAACACTTGCTCATTAGGGAAAAATTCATTAATCACCCTTTCTGGCCAATCTTGTAAGTTCTTTTCCTAGATTCTACAAGTGGTCATCTACTCTACTATCTACTCCAGCTTTGTCCTTGATTTCTAAATCAAATTCCTGAAATAATAACATCCACCGCAGCAAGCGTGGCTTTGCATCCTGTTTAGTCATCAAGTACTTAAGAGCAGCATGGTCAGTAATTATAATAACTTTAGACCTTATTAAATAAGATCTAAATTTATCTAATGCATATACTACTGCTAACATCTCTTTTTCTGTAGTGGCATAGTTAACCTGCGCCTCATTTAAGACTTTGCTAGCATAATAAATAACATGCAACAATTTATCTTTTCTCTGACCAAGAACAACACCAATGGCATATGCACTTGCATCACACATAAGTTCGAAAGGTAAATTCCAATTAGGTGTTGTTAGAATAGGTGCAGTTGTAAGTTTTTCCTTTAATACATTAAATGCAGTAAGAAACTTCATCAAACACAAAATCAGTTTCTTTTACTAGAAGTTGACTAAGAGGTTTTGCAATTTTTGAAAAATCTTTAATGAATCTCCGATAAAAGCCTGTATGTCCTAAGAAACTTCTTACCCCATTAACATTAATTGGTGGTGGAAGTTTTTCAATTAATAGTAGTTTGGCTTTATCAACTTCTATCCCTTTTTCAGAAATTTTATGTCCCAAAACTATTCCATCACGAACCATGAAATTACATTTTTCCCAATTTAAAACTAGATTCGTTTCTTGGCATCATTTCAATACTTTAGATAAATTCATTAAACAGGTATCAAAACAAGAACCAAAGATAGAAAAGTCATCCATAAAAACTTCCAAACCTTTTTCTACCATGTCAAAGAATATAGAAAGCATGCACCTTTGAAAAGTCGTCGGTGCATTGCATAGACCGAATGACATCCTTCTATAAGCGAATACTCCAAAGGGACAAGTGAAGGTTGTCTTCTCTTGATCTTCAGGTGCTACTGGAATTTGTTTGTAGCCAGAATATCCGTCCAAAAAGCAATAGAATGTATGGCCAGTCAACCTCTCTAACATTTGATCCATAAATGGAAGTGAGAAGTGGTCTTTTCTTGTGGCATCATTTAGTCTTCTATAATCCACACACATACTCCATCCATGATTGTTCTAGTAGGAATTAGTTCATTGTTATCATTATGAACCACAATCATCCTACCTTTCTTGGGAATAGTTTGAACAAGACTTACCCATGCAGTATCTGAAATTGGGTAAATCATACCGGCATCTAACAATTTAACCACTTCCTTTCTAACCACTTCTTTCATGGTAGGATTCAGTCTTCTTTGAGGTTGTCTTACTGGTTTGATATCATCCTCCATCAAGATTTTATGTGTGCAAAAAGAGGGACTAATGCCCTTCAAATCAGATAACCATCCAATTGCACTTTTGTGTTCCTTGAGTACTTTGAGTAGTTTTTCTTCTTCAACTTCAGACAATCCTTTATTGATAATAACAGGATATGTCTTCTCCTCTCCCAAGAACACATACTTCAGATATTCAGGCAATTCCTTCAACTCTAATTTTGGTGCATCACTGGTGATATCATCTTCTTTCTTTTCCAGCACCTTCATTGCAACTTCCCGATCTTCAGTTTGACTGTCTTCACTTCTAATTTCCAGCACTTCAGCTAACTCTTGATCATTGGGCTTCTCTGTGTGTACTAGAGTATTTAATATATCAATTTTGAAACAATCATTTTTGTCAATAGGATTTTTAATAGCATCAAAAACATTAAAAACGACTAATTCATCAAACATTCTAAGCTCTAGTTTTCCTTAGGCTACATCAATTATAGCTCTAGCCGTAGCAAAAAATGGCCTACCTAAGAGGATAGGTATCTCACTTTCCTCCATATCTAGAACTATAAAATCAGCTGGGAAAATAAATTTATCAACCTTAACCAAGATGTCTTCAATGACTCCACTAGGTTTTCTCAATGATCTATCAGCCAATTGAAGGGACACCATGGTAGGTTTCAGTTCAGAAATTCCCAAGGATTTGCATATTGAAAGAGGCATCAAATTGATGCTTGCTCCAAGATCACATAATGCCTTACCTACATTAACATTACCTATTGCAATAGGAATATTGGAACTTCCTGGGTCTCGGAGTTTGGGTGGAACTCGCCTTTGGATTATAGTGATGCACTCTTCAGTAAGCACAACTGTTTCACATTCCTGCAATTTATGCTTTCTAGACAACAAATCTTTCATAAACTTAGCATAATTAGGCTTGTTAGCTAGTGCTTCAGCAAATGGAATATTAATATGCAGTTTTTTAAACATTTCTAAAAATTTAGCATATTGTTTCTTTTGAGCTTGTTGCTTAAGCTTCATGGGATATGGTGGTTTTTCAAAGCGAGAGAAATCCATTACCTTTTTAGGATTTGTAGCAGCTAGATTTTTATCATTATCTGTTTGTGTCTCCACCTCTATTTCTTAATCATCATTTTGATTGGTTCTAGCTTCCTCACCAACCTTTTTCTTCACTACTTTGGATTTTTCCTTAGGTGTGACTACAACTCCACTCCTTATAATTATTGTTTTAGCTTGCTCGCGTGGATTAATCACTGTATCACTAGGAAATTGCCACTGCTATCTTTCTGCAAGCTGCTTCGACAAATGACCAATTTGATTTTCAAGATTGCGAATAGACGCATCTTGATTTTTATGGTGAGCTCTGGTCTCGTTGATGAATTCATTTGTCGCTTGAATGTGCTCATTAGTAGTCTTGGACAGCTGTAACATGGCTTTCTCTAGTTCAGAAGGCTTTTTGGTTGGAATAGGTGGAGGTTGTAAATAATTATTAGATTTGTAATCTAATCCTCCTCCTTGAAACTTTCTTTGAAAATTATTACCCATAGCAAAATTCTGATTTCTCTGGAAGTTTTGCTTGGGTCTTTGGTCATACCTAGGGTTGGCAAAGTGGGCCAGCTCACAAAAAACGTGTCGAGCTGGCCCTAGCCCACCAAAAAATCGAGCCAGGCCGGGCTGGCCCACTTTTGCAAAGTGGGCTGAAAATGCTAGCCCACCCCACTTTAAGGTGGTTGGTGGGCTAGCGGGCCAGCCCACCTAAAAATAATTAAAAATTAAAAAAGAAATAAAAAATTATTAAAAAATATAAATATAATTAATTTATGCTAAAAAATTAATGATAACTCCAATTAAGCTAAAAATTAATTTCAAAGGGTAACTAAGAGCTTTTTTCACAATATCGGCTCCAACCTGCAAAAATTAAACACAATTTTGAAGTCATGACCACGTTTGGAGTTATTTCTCAGCACCCAAAAACAAAAAATAGCACATCCAGTGAACTTATATTCTCTCCATATAAAATAAATTACTCACTTTTTCTTCATCATTATGAAAAGCCTAGAGCATTCAAGTCTTGGTTACCTTGACTAATACAACTATGTTACAGAAGAAAAAAAAATCATTTTTGTATACCACATGTTTTAAGAATTATGAGAGTAAATTCAAAACAAAAGGACTTGGTACCGAAAAAGAAAATCCATGTACACATCCACTAACTACTACTACACCTTACATGATTCTCAAATATTAAAGACTCTACTAGATCATGGTAGTCCAGTTGTATCTATTAACACATGTAAAACTGATTTCAGAAAATTCCTAGCATTATGCAATTTCTTTTTAGGAGAAGCATTACACAAATATGCACTAAAGAACAACAACGTACTGAAGTATGATAATCCAATAGATGCTTGTTAAATAGTGGGGAATCCTACAAATAATATTTATTGAAGTATGAACTGGTTTAATTGCCTAAAACTAATGAAATAAAGTTCAGTACCACATCTCCAAAACTGGTTTACCTCACAAACAACACAGAACAATCGCTCTTACAATCCTATTTCACATTTTACCTTTGAGTAACAGTAACAGTAAGCAAGCATTAACCCATCATCATCCTAGTTCCTAACACAAACTTTACCCAACGATTCCATTCACTGCCACTATTGCTCAAAAGTGATCTTCCTCAAAAACTCCATCCTTTTCAATTCCCATTATCTTTCTCTCTCCCTCAAACCTGCTCTCACACACACCAAATCCACCCACCCATGTGAAGAGGGTGAGGAGCATTAGAAAAACCCTTATGATGGAAAAACTCTGATATTAGGGTTTGAAATCAGAAATTTCTTAAAAGAATAATTCCTTGTCTAATAATTGGAATCAAAATGGCTTTAAATTAGTCTCAACTTCTAATTCACTCTGCCATACATCATACGATTCTAATGCGAATGCTCCATCATCAGCGAGGGAGATAGAAGGAGTAAGAAATAAAATAAAATAAAAAAGCAATAAATTAAAGGGAGAACGACAGAGTAAGGAGCTGTTGCAGACCTTGATATGGTGAACGGAGAACGAAGAACGACTGACGACAGGGACTGTGGGATGGAGCACGAACCAGAATGAAGACGCCGCCGAGTCAATCATGGTCACTGTTGAGGTCGACGAACGAACGAACGAGGTGACGCCGTTAGCCTGTGACGAGATGTAGAGCAGTAAAGGTCGAAGAGACGAAGAGGAATCTCTCTGGTCTCTTCCTCTCTCTGTCTCTCACTCTCTCTCACACCTCACTTCAGTTCACTTCTCACTTCTCAGCCTCTCTCACTCTCACTAATGTAGTTTAGTGAACCATACTAGCAGTAGCGAGTTGTTGCCATTGGTGGATTGGCTCGACCCTGGCCCGAATTTGGCCCGCATTTTTGTGGGTAGGGTTGGCCCGTCCCGTTTAGAAAGTGTGGGTTCAAAATCTTAGCCCGACCCACATTTTTTCGTGGGTTAAACGGGCTGGCTGATGAGTCACTATTTATCACTATTTACTCATCTTTTTGTACTCATTTTAATCCCTAACTTGTGCTTAATTGTTTATATTTTGCATTGTTTCTCATTTAGGATTTAATTAGACCAATAATTCAAATTTTAATTAATTTGGATTATTTTAAGTTAATTATTTCTAATTTGATTTTTCAGGGCAGATTAATAATTAATTGG
>PYAF01001975.1:162574-185210 GCA_007407185.1 Glycine tomentella
ACGGGTAGCCCCAGACTCACTGGAATGTGGCACCTGGGGCGCCAGGCTAGCGCTGAGAGCGCGAGATTCTCTGGAAGTTCACGCCTGGAGCGCCAGAGCTGGCGCTGGGGGCGCCAACTGGGTTGATGGTGGCGCGGATCACGCCACAGGTTCGGCAGGTTCACGCTGGTAGCGTGGGTGTGGCGCTGATGGCGCCACAATGGCGGTCCAGCTGGCGCGGGTAGCGCCGGAGGTGGCGCGGATCGCGCCAGACCTCTGGCAGGCCCAGTATAAAAGGGGAAATCGTGTTTTTAGAAGAAGAAAATCTTCTTCTTCTTCCTCTGGATGCCAGCAGCCATGGGAGAGGTTCCCAAGCTCTCATAACCTTGCTTTGTGACCCTAAACACTTCCTAAACCCATCAAACCTCCTGGAAATCACTTGTGAGCTAGAATCCTTCCTCCATTTCACCAAAAACCCCATGCTTTGAGAAACTCCATTCTCATGAGAAGTTGAAGAACTCGAGTTTGGCGAGGAACGGCAGCTACCCACGGACACCCAAGCTTGGAGGAGTGTCTTAGAGGTCCTCTGTGTCGCCATAGAGGTAAGAAACTCGAGATTCCTTGGTTGTTTTAAGATTTGGGGTTTTGGGTGAATAGTGACTCATTTGTGATAGAGCTAGAATTAGCTCTGGGTCCAGTTGAGAGATGTGTTTAGAATGATGAGAGGAGGAAGGATTAGCTTTCAGTTAGTGATTTGGTGAATGTTGGTTTTGGCTCTAGGTTGTGCATGGGTGACTTGGACTGAGTCACTTGATTTGAGACATGCAAGAGCCAAAATGATGGACTTGTGGTGCCTGTGAGGCCATGGGAATTGTGTCTCGTGATTAGACCGTTCAAGCCCTATGGAAACCCTGAGTATTTGGGTTGTGAAAGCTGTGATGCTCATTATTAATGGCTGGTGTTGAGTATGTGGGGACTCTGAGGCCATGGTTGAGTTGAGATAGACCACTTAGGGTCTATGGAAAGGCTTGAAGTGGATGAGCCTAATGAACCTTAAGTTAGATAACTTGGGTTGATGGAAAGGACTGAGGTTCCTTTCCCAGAGGCAGTTGAGGACTGCTTGATGAGCTTGTTCATGTTATCTGCTTGAATGCTCTGTGATATGCGTTTGTGTGCCTTGTTAGGGCTTGACACTGTGGGTGTCAAAGACGCAGGCCATAGTTCGAGGTTGAAGCTGTGAGGCACGACTTGCCAGGTAAGCTCATCGTTCTGGGAATTATTCCCTTTCTCTTGTTTGCCACCCAAGTGGGTGATGGTTGCATGCTATGTTTGATTATATATATGTTTATGTGCATGCTGTGGAGAGAAAGGCCAATGTGGCTTGTTGTGTTGATAATAATTGTTGTGAGCCTGAAAGGCTAGATGAACAGTGCTTGGAGTGAGACTCAGACCGTTCTAGAAATATGAATATATGATGGCCTAGTGTGTGCTGGGCTGAAATGATGAACCCTAGGATAGACACTGAGATAGTGTGAGGGTGTTTTGGCACCTGTGGCTTCAGGTGTGTGGCCTTGGCCCTCTGGATTGATGAACACTATGAGAGTGTTCTGTGACTCTTTATGAGATAAAGACCATGAGATGGTCAGTGCTGGAATCTATAGGATACTGGAATAGTATCGGGCTAGATGAGGTTCCCTAGCCAGAGGAAGAGTTTGAGGACTTCCTTGGAATGGCTGGTACTCCTTGGGAGGTGCCACTGCTCTCCGCCTAAAGTCCTAAGGATGGATTGCCCTGTATGGATGTTCCTCCTTCGGCAGTGATGATGAAAGTCCTGAGTGGTTATCCTCAGGCCAGTTTATGGAAAGTCCTGAGGGATGAGAGCTCCCTGTGTGGATAGTCTCTCTCAGGCAGGTGATTAGAGATCCTGAGGGATTGAGAGCTCCCTATGTGTGGATAGTCTCTCTCAGGTATCTGATTGGAAAGTCCTGAGGGATTGAGAGCTCCCGATGAGGATAGTCTCTCTCAGGCAGCTGATGAGTAGTCCTGGGGGATTGAGAGCTCCCTGTGTGGATAGTCTCTCCCAGGCAGTGGAAAGTCCTGTGGGATGAGAGCTCCCAGTGTGGATAGTCTCTCTCAGGCATGTGTTTGTGAAAGTCCTGGACGTGATTGCCCCGTGTGGATGTTCTTTCCCAGGCCAGGCTATGTACAGATATGTTGTATCTCTAAGAGAGGACTTCCCGAGGGGATGAGAGCCTAAGGCCTCTTAGATGAGTCATATCTAGATTCTTTAAGTCCTGAGTAGATGACTCAGGCAATGCTTGTTTTAGTGGATGAGGCGGTGCCTCTCTGGTATGGAAAGTGTCCAGTGGTTGACACTTATGTTGAGGTACCTCTGTGAGACGAGTCTGAGATGGCTTGAGAGCCAGTATAAGGTGGGATACCTCTGATGCTGATAGCATCCAGTTAGAACCCAGATAGCTGGGAATGTGTGACAGCCAGGATGATGTCCTGGGCTTTGTGATGTTTTGTTTATGTGTATGTGCTTGGGGGTGAACCAAGGTAAGGGAGGATCTCCCAGAACCCTGAGTTTACTGAGATGTTTATCTCACCCCTGTCGTGGATTGTGGTTTTCAGGTGCTTCTAGAGGAGAAGAGCTACCACCGGGCAGGAGGCCCTCGCTGAGTGTGCTGGAGTGGTCATGGGCTGCAGATGAAAACTAGAAGAGTTCTTTTGTTTGATCTCTGTCTTGTACCCTGTTTAGGGATAGGGTGTGAGTGTACACCCGTTGTGCTGTACATATGTTGATGTATAACCACAGATGTGGTCGGAACTATGAGTTGCATCTATATGTACAGGTTATGCTATGTGTATGAGTTTATGTATCCTCCTGTTTATCTGAGTTTGGTTTTGTATATCTGCCTACGTTGTTGTGTATGTGTTATCAGGATCAATAGGGGCTTGTTTTATATGTGTTATGATGTGGTTTTTATATTCCATGCATAATGAAATCAAGAAATTCGATTTTATCGCTTCCGCACCAATTTTATATAACGCTGATAGCGCGATTATGATATTATTGATGATAACACGTTCAGGGTGTTACAACAACGTTGACAATCATTCTAGATTCAGGAGTCATTCCATTGAAGAAAATCCTCACCTTCTTCCCAACTGGCATATCATACTGAGGACACTTTCTGATTAACTCCTGAAATCTATTCCAGGTTGCACACAATATTTCTCTACCATGTTGAGTAAAATTAGTGATTTCATTCACTAATTTGTTATATTTTTCCATAGAGAAATGTTGAGCGAAGAATTTGGCAGCCAACTCATCCCATGTGGTGATGTTGTTAGAAGTTTGCCTGTCTAACCATCTGAGAGCTTTTCCTTTAACTGCAAAAGGAAATAATTACAGTCTAATTGCATCATCACTTACCCCCTGGTGTCTTATGGTGTCACAAATCCTTAAGAATCTGTCCACGAAATCATGGGGGTCTTCGTAATCTTCACCACCAAACTAGCTCCTCTCCACCAAAGTGATTAATGATGGATAAATATCAAAGGGGTTCGCCTCTATGGGTGGTCTGACGATACTAGAATTCGGTCTGGTGAATAATGGAGCAAGGATATCCTCCATCAATTCATCCTCCGGGCGTAGCTGATTATTGTTTCTTTCATCCATCTCTAGTTCAACTTCAGGTTGTGAACTAGAATTTCCTACTTTCTATTTTTGCTTAGCTAGCTTCCTGTTTCTTCTTGCAGTCTTCTCTATCTCTGGATCAAACTGTAAAGTTTCAAGTTCAACTAAACCTCGCATAAACTAAAGAAAACATATTAGTAAAAACAAAATTCCAATATTAAAGAATAAATTACAAATAAATTGGCGTACTAAATCCCCGACAACGGCGCCAAAAACTTGTTGTGAACTCAGCAAGTGTACCGATCGTTCCAAGTAATAAAGTGATAAATAGAGTATCGTCTCCACGAGGATTGAGGCACTAATTTTATCGTAATTATTATCTTTAAATTCGAAGAAATAAAATTGAATTGATTTATGTTTTGTATTGTGAATTGCAGAAATTGAAATAGCAAAAATAAATTACTATTGAAATTGAAGATAAATTGGTTATGTTTTTAGAATTTATGGGAAATAATTGTAGTTAGAGCACTCAACCTGATGATCCCTACCTCCTTTACTTGGATTAATTACTAAATTAATTATTCTAAATGTTCAGATAATGTATTTTTCCATCAAACTAATTAAGCTCTAATCCCTTAGTGACATTAACTCTTTAATTCAATTAAAACCCTAATTCCTTAGTGATTTCTCATAAATTAAGCATTAAGAAATACATTAATAATTAAGCAATCATACATCTCTATCCCTAGGTAATGTAACAATTGTTACTTTAATCTTATCAGAAATTAAAGTTTCAATATCCCTATTGTAACCCTAACCCTTAGAACTTTATTAGAATGATAAGCCCTAATAAAGGTATAAACAATGCAAACGGAGTAAAGTAAAACACTTTAGCATAAATAATATAGGAATCAATCCAATTACAGATAAGTTCACATTAGGTTTTGGCCCTAACTACAAAGAAAGAGAGATTAGTCAGACATAGTTATGTCTGACTCTAATACAATTCTCTTTGATCTTGGAATGCCTCTTTTTCTTTGTTTTTGTCCCTCTGAGCCTCCTTTCTCTGAACCCTTATGTTCCTATTTATAATTAGGTCATCAAAGCCCCCTTATCTTTTATTTTTATCTTATCTTTAACTAATTTGTATTTTTCTGTGGCGTCCACGCGACTGGCGCCAGGTCTGGCGCTTCGCCTCCAGTAAATGTGGCACGACTGGCGTGGGTTCCGCGCGATTAGCGCCAACTTCCAAAAGGTCTGGCGCGATTGGCGTAGTAATGGCGCGGATCGCGTGAGCTTCCAGAAGCAGTTGACTCTTTATTTTGCTCCTTTGCTCCCTTTTATTGACTTCTAAGATCAAATATGCATGAAATTAGTGATAAACAAAGTAATGATGAAATTTATACTTATTCAAGCATTTATTTGACATTTTATACTTGATTTCTTAATGAATTTATCTTAAAAACTACTATATGCTAGCAGCATATCACCTATAATCTGATGTTGGCACAAGGAATGTTAGTCCACTGGTTAGTAACTATCAGATTATTTATGTTATATTGCTTTTGAGACTATGGAACCATGAATAAAAAAATCTCCAACAAATGGATACAACAGTGTTTACAATTAGAGGTGTTAACATTTTCTCATTCAACAAACCATGGAGTTTTTCATTTATAATTAGAGTTTTACATAAATAATTTTCACTATAAAAGTCTACAACTAAGATAAAATCTCTATAATATATATATATATATATATATAAACACACACACACACATATATATATATATTAAATCTTTCCTGTCGTCAACATGTGTCGACGGAACAACACTAAAAAATACTAAACCTTTGTGGCCATAGTATTATTGATGGGTTTATAAGTATAATGTTTTATCTTTAAATTATTAATTATTCAGAATTTACTAATAATACTATTAAATAGTTTTATTTGGGCATTGGTATATCTTTTAATAAACAAGTTATAACTTAACATAGAAATTTAAAATAATTATAGACGTATTCTTGTGCATGACTTATACATTGTGTGATGATAAAATAAAATAAAGGAAAAAAAGTATAAGAACACATCTAGAAACTCATGTAGAACAAAAAGTATGGGCAGAATTTTACAACCATGCATCTTTGGTCAGCGGTTGTTTCCCTTTCTAATCCATTTTTCTTTATTTTGGCAAATATATGACTTTTCACGTCAAGAAGCGCCGTTTTATTGACTTATCAAAACAATATAGGTATACCTTTATTTTGATTATTTATTTATTTATTTATTTATTTTGAAGCATCACTCTTATTAGGATAGGGTAGTCAAGTTCAACTACCCAAGAGTTATACAGTCGTGTATTATCAAAAAGTGTATATGATAGACTGATGTAAAGCATTGGATTTCCTGACACATCGATGTAAAACATGTAAAACAAAAGTGTTTCTAATAATGGATTTTTAATATGCTTTTGTGTCATGTGTGCTCTTATTGTGAAGGATGTAATTGTGGACCCTAAGAATAATCACCATTTTGAAAATGACTCTAGAATGCTATCATATCAATGTATGGAGAAAAATACAGAGCTGAATCACATGTTTTGCAAAGCAATGACTCATGTTGGTCCAATAGAAGTGAAAATGGTACTCAAATTATATAAAAAGTATTTGAGGGAGTGTCAACAATTGTTGATGTAGGAGGTAAAGTTGGAGAGACCTTGAAACTGACTGTCTCTGCATACCCTTTAATTAAAGGAATTAATTTTGATTTGTCTCAAGATGATTCAAAATGCACCACCCCATCCAAGTACATATATATTAGTTTCTCTCTGTATGAAGAAACTACATGTTAAGTAAAAAAAAACATTTGTCTTAAAGACAAATCATGACTCTTAATTATTTTGACTAGATGCAAATAAATATAAATGATAAAAACTATGTCTGATATGCTACCAGATCATGATTTGTATCTTTGCATATGTAATTTCAGACGATACACTTATAAGACGATATGATATAACATTTCAAGTAGTGTATTTAAGACCTTCATTTAATACTTTATGTTTGGGATTCTTTCTTGCATAAAACATTCTCCTAGGAGCTATCAAAGTCCTATAAAAAATAAATGCAGTCCACAATTTGGAAGACGTTGATCCTCATCAAAAGGCAAGCTCTGTTGTTGCAGACCTGCTATATGAAAGAAGTGACTTCCTTGTTGAAGTACAAGATACACTAGCATATTAGCATGGACTTTGCATGAATAAAGGACATGCATTTGATGCTTCAAGACTTTAGGCGAATAGCAGAGTAAAGAAATCAATCGTTGTGAGATAACATATACTTGAAGATGAAGACTATAAATAGAATAAGCTTTAAAGAAATCACTCGTTGTGAGATAACATATACTTGAAGATGAAGACTATAAATAAAAGAAACTTGGAAGAAACAAGATACGAATCATCTAAGCAAATATTTTCTTTCCTTATTTCTTGTAAAACTTTCTATAAATTTTTGTATAGATACTAAGCTCTCAAACCACTTTTTATACCTTGAGAAGAAAAGACTAAGAATGATGAGTGATTTGTCCGTCTGCAAGACGATCACAAATTTAGTCAGTATGCAAATTTCCAACAAAATTTGTTGATTTGTTAAGAGCTAGCAATGACTTGGTAGGATAAAGAATATTAGGTTTAAGACAAACTTGAGGTAGAGCTTGCATGTGTAAGAGTCAGAAATGATACTGAAAAATTCTTGTAACTTTGATAAATTAATGGAAACTTGGTAGGTTGCCAAGAACTAGACGTAGTCTCGAGTCTGAGATGAATCAATATAATTCTCTGTGTATTTCTCTCTATTGCTTTAATTGATAAAGAGTTTGAATTTATATTTAGATCTTATATATTATTTTGTTTCATAAAGAAAACTATTTTTCTCATGGTTTGATAAAGTATGAATCAAAATTTCTCTAAGTGTTTTTAAATTTATTTACATTAGATGATAAACATGTTTTCAGTCTTAGAAAAAAATTTAAATTTCTAAAAATATAATGGAATCCCCTTCTTGTGTTATGTGCTTGTACATTACAAATATTTGAAAAAGGTTTGCCAAAATTATTAATTAGCAAGCACTCAGTTTGCATGAAGGTATATAGCATATTGGAGGAGATATGTTTGAAACTGTAACAAATGGTGATGCCATTTTACTAAGGTTAGCCAACTACACGAGAGATCAATTATATATTTTTGAACAGTTCAATATAGAATAAATAAATTTCTAATCACGTTTTCTTCTTTGTCATTGATGATTTTAGTCTATATGCCATAATTGGGCGGATGAAGATTGTATAAAGCTTTTAAGAAATTGTCACCAACCTTTCACAACATGGAAAAGTGTTTGTTTTGGACTATATAATTCCAGAGGTCCCGGATTCAAATAATACATCTAAACATAGTTGTGTTATCGACAATCACATGTTTTTAGCACATGGTGGAAGTGAAAGAACTGAGAATGAATTTGAGAAATTGTGCAAGAGCTCTGGTTTTTCTAAGTTTTATGTTTCACGTAGTTTCATCTCAGTTATGGTAGTAGTGATGGAATTTATAAATAGAAATTATTGAGAAGTAATTTCAGATTTCAGAATATGTAAGTTGCAAGCAAGCTTGAATTAAAAAAAATGGAGAAATTAATGTATCAAGGATAAAGGGACATTATGTAATCTTTTTATGCAAACAACTATTTACCACATGTGATGGGTATATTTGGTTTGAAGTTTGTACATTCAAATTGAGATTCATCTTTCATGAAAAACTCGACAAGCCTGTTTTATAAATAGTTTTTCCGACTAAATTGAATGTGATTTTCACTAAAATTGAGATTTTATCAAAAATATGTTTTTGATCCTGATAAATTTCTTGAATTTTATGATTGGTTCCTAATATTTTTATTTATTTATGTAAAAATAAAAAAGAGGAAAGCCTAAAAGGATTGTGTAGTCTGATACTTTGAGAAAAGCTAATCAAACTGCAGTAAATTAGCAAATTTTGATGACCGTGTTTGATTTATTTTTTTCTGTTAGTATTGTTGTGGCATGTTGGGCTTATCTCTTTTTCCCCCAAAAAATAAAAGTGATGAGTTTTCTACATCATATAATATTCTCATACACCATTTTTAAATAGTGCATTTCCCTTTATGCCCTTTAATTTAAAAATTAATAATATAATTTGTTTAAAACTTTTCTTCTTCTTCCCTGTGCAATCTGCACGCAAGTTTCTTCTTCCCTGCAATCCGCAAGTTCTTCCCTTTGCAATATAAGGTACATATTAAACTGCAATATCAACTTACTTCGTTCCCAGCATTATTTCGTTCCCTGCATTACTTCGTTCATGCTTCCAGTTATTCCGCCGCACCATTTATTCTTCGCACTAGCGCACCTTGTTGGAGGTTGTCCGTGGATACATTGCCTTTGTTGGTGGTCGTTTTTGCGTCTTATGACCCTGGTGAGTGGTTTGTTTGTTAATAGTTGTCCATGGTGGTGTGTGGAGGCTGTTGCAGGTCGGCCATGGCAGAAACGGATGCGGTAATCCGTAGACAACGACATGTAAGGCGTACGGATTAACAAATCCGTAAGCCCCTTACAGATTAGGTAATCCGTATGGAGGTTACGGTAATGGTAATCCGTAAACTTCATACGAATTGCCTAATCCGTAGGGGGCTCACAGATTACCTAATTCGTATGGGCCTTATTTGGAACTTTTTTGTGCATTTCAGTAAATTTTTTAGTGTAGTATGAGTTGCAATGCTTAAGTGTTATTGTTGCTTGTGTTTGGACATATTTGAATAACATATTGCTTTTGTATAAGTTGGGATAATTAAGAGTTGTTGATGCTTGTTTAGGATGATTTGGAATGGGTTAAGTTTTGTTGTGGCTTGGTTTGGTTTGAAGACATGAGCGATATGGAGTGGTTATGTATTATTGTTTGTTTGGTTTGGTTTGGTTTGGTTTGAAGTGCAATGTAATGGTTATGTATTGTTGTTGGTTTTGTTTGGTTCGGTTTGAAGTCACGAGTGACATGTAATGGTTATGTGCTGAAAGCTAAGATTATTGCATTGTGACCTAGTGGTCAGAGGATCTAGTTGCAGAAATAGTCTCTGCTCATGGAATTAAGATTATGTACATCTGAGCGTCTTCACACCCCACAATAGTCTTACAAATATACTTAACAAGGTAGCATTCTTTTGTCATTTACTGTTTTAGAAGTTTTAGACTAACTGGAGTTCTGGTAGGCAAGAAATGGAAACTTTAAAACTTCAGGCAGTACTAAGGAAGACTATAACATAGTAACAATTTAAGAGGTGAGGAACATACCTGAGAGATGAAAGCATAGTGTTTACAGCTGTTTAACCTTGTAAAGAGAATATCTATTCTAAATAGAGTTTGACCAAATCCTATGTATTAATTTTACTTCCAATTATATATTTTGTTCTTTTAGTGAAGACTGTTTACATATTCAGGTTTGCCTCAGCATATTGACAGCATATGGCGTGTCAAAAATTCACATTCACATTTGTAAGAGTTGTCTAAGAAAGAAAATTGTTTAAATGGGCTGGTATTTTCTTGAAATAGTTCTAAGTTCTTGATAGCACAAGTATAAAGAATTATTTTTCCCCGAGTACAGAAACCTTTTGCTTGAATAAAAGGTGACCTCATTTAAATGTTGCCCGCAGTAATGTCCTTGAACTTGATAAATAATACTGCAAAGATGATTACCAGTCTAGGACATAAAATGTTTGTGGTCTTGGATCATAAAAATTCTACAATTCTAAGGGAAAGAAACATGGGGAAAAAATGCAATTGGTAGAAACCAAGTAGGTGAACTTGATGTCGATATTCAGTTTGATAGTGCATTAAAGATATATTTAGCCAATATGCAGTGTTCTCATCGGGAATAAACCAAATAGTGAGCAAGGATAAATAGATGGAGTTGTTGGTTTGGTTTGGTTTGGTTTGAAGTCACGAGTAACATGTAATGGTTATGTATTGTTGTTGGGTTGGTTTGGTTTGGTTTGAAGTCATCAGTGACATGTAATGGTTATGTATTATTGTTGGTTTGAGTGACATGTATGTGATTGAAAGTTTTGTATAAGTTGGAATAATTGAGTCTTGTTGGTTGTGTAGTATGATTTAGAATTGTTATGTATTGTTGTTGCTTGGTTTGGTTTGAAGTGAAGGCTGACATGTCTACAAATGATACGCAGAGATCATGGTTAAGACTAGAGGAATGCCTAGGAATGTGGGTGGAAGTAGTAGAGCTACTGAAGATGAGCCTGTTCAGAGGCATAGGCCTACGACATCTGTCCGTAGGCAAAGGTTAGACCAAGGTGTTGTTGAGGATCCCGTTCTTGAGGAACCTCATATGGATACCGATATTCCTGGGACACAGGATGTTGGGACTGAGGATGTTGGTGCTGAGGTAGAGTCATATCTAGGGGGGCCAGAGGATTGTTCCGTGTTGACTTCTTATGCGGATCATGTGGCCCTTAAAGTTTGGGCTGGAGAGGTATCATTGTGTTAATTTTCATACGTTAATAAGTATTTTTATTCATAATATACATGTAAACTGATATACTCTTTGTTGCAGGAACGTGCTGAGTTAAAGTTGGCTTCCACGGACGGAAAGTAATTAAATTTGGGAAGCCAGCGCCAGAGATCCAGGGCTTAGTGGTTGCATCGGGGCTAGCTCCTTTGATCTCTTGCTATGTGGACACTGGGGACAGGGGATTGCTATCTGCTTTTGTGGAGAGATGGCACCCTGAAACCAGTAGTTTCCACCTGCCTATGGGGGAAGTCACAGTGACACTGGATGACGTGGCCTCGATCTTGCATATCCGTGTTATGGGAACGTTGCAGTCCTATGATGCAATCGACATAGGAGAGACGATTAAGATGTTGGTTGATCTGCTAGAGGTAACCGTTTAAGAAGCCGATGCTGAGACGACCCGATGCCATGGGGCATATGTTCGGCTTTCCTGGTTACGAGACTTGTACTATCAGAAGTGTGAAGCTAGGCAGTGGACATTAGTTGCGAGGGCTTACTTGCTTCATCTTGTGGGGTGCACTGTGTTTGCTAACAAGAGTGCCAAACATATAGGTGTGGTATTCTTGGAAGCTTTCGGCAACATGGATGAAGCTGCCAGATACGCTTGGGGAGCGGTTGCCCTAGTGCACATGTATGATAACTTGAATTATGCATGTAAGCACCATAGGAAGCATCTGGCTGGGTACATAACGCTATTACAGGTATTACTGGTTATAATTGATTTATGCAGTGTATCACCAGTTATTGTTAATGTGTTAAATACTAATTCATTGTAATATGTAGTGCTGGATATATGAGCATTTTCCTATGGTAGGGAATGTTCTTCCGAATTATAACTATCAGAAGGTTCAACCACGTGCCTGCCGTTGGAAGATGGCGAAGGCGTTACCTCTGTCAACCTATCAATCGTGTATAGATAGATTGACATTTTGTGATGTTTGTTGGACGCCGTATGAAGACCATCGTGGTCACAGAGAGTTTGAGATGATATCTTTGTACTCTGGGGCCATCAGATGGGGTCCATATACTGTTAGGTATTGTCCAAAGCGGGTCATGAGGCAATTTGGATATGTGCAGCACATTCCAGAGGTACATACACATGAGATGCCTTCTACGGAGGATATGGAAGACAAATGGATGCACTTCACAGATTACATTGTTGCGACTGGGGACTTGGTTGATCATCCGGGTCAACATGTTGTTGGATATATGGAGTGGTTTTATCGTGTATCACATCCAGTCATGACTCCGACACAATACGAGGCTGCTCGTTCACGTTGTCATCCTGAAGCAACTACTACACCAGTACCAGTGGCTCCCCCGATGCATCAGCCTCGTGACGATGCTGGAGCAGGTTTAGAGTCAACTATTTCTTCGACAGGGCATATCCATGGACATGCAGTGGTAGTAAATTAAACATTTTATTATATATGCACTACGGAAGCCCTTTAATGATATACTACATTATTGATAATGATATATGTGCTTATTTCATGTCTCTTGCGAATGGATGGCTGAGGGGTTGCAACATATGCTTGACTCGAGGATGGTCACAGAGGGCACTGAGGCATACTCTGGTCGAGCAACTGTTGCGTGTTGCTCGAGGTGTCACAGGTGACGACTTAGTGTATACACGAACTACACTGCCTAGACAGACATAGCGCATGCGACTATGACTTTTACTTATATTATTGATGTAGTTCAATGTTGGACATTTATGGATGCATATATCTCCTAAGTCAACGTGTTCTGTGCGTACTTTCATACATTTTGTATACATTTGCATTCGTCCAATATAATAACTAGGTCACTGTTGAGCTTCCATGGTACAGTGACTAGCCCACAACTAGGCCGTGCATGGCAACGGACAATTCTCTTGTAAAAATACTTGTTTGCAGTGAAACCAAATTAAAATTAACTTGGTTCAACGTAATTAAAGTAATAACAAATGAAGGAAAACAGTTAAAATCATACCTGAACAAAATGGTTACCAAAAACATGACCAATGCATAGTATGCAATGAACCTGCAGATCTCTCGAAGGTTGGCTTCTTAGAGGGAAGAACGTCATACTTTGCTTAAGTGAAAGAGAGACTGGAATCACGTTATATCTTGATGCAATAACATGACCTATATCCGTAATATCCATCCATTTATATATAGTTACCTGTAAATATACAGTTAATGAAATACATTAAATGCATAATGGTTTAGTAGTAAAGGCATATGAAACCGACATCCAACGTTGTTTTACCTTAGACAATCCATCAACCAATAGGGACCGCTTCAAGCTTTCAAATCTATGTATCCGGTTGAACAAGGCTATATATCCATCAGTCCATTCTGCAAGTTCTTTGAGCAAATGATTGTGTACCAAAGACCAATCAAGTAGACTTCCCCATGTTTCCATAATATAATCTCATGCATTATTCTGCCTAACATAAGTTTTACATTTTGCCTTAACATTATTGTCAATGTGAAACCGACACAATAAATTTGTTGCCTCTGGAAAAACAGTTTTGACAGCACTCATCAATGCTGAATCCCTATCTATAACAATCACCTTTGGGAAAAATTCAATCTCATAAAAAATGTCTCTAAACCGTTCAAGGGTCCAGACAACATTGTTTATACGTTCAACCTCTAAATAGGCAAATGCAGCTGAAAATGTCATGTCAATTGGTGTTACACCAACAATGTCTTGCAAAGGAAGTATGTACCTGTTTGTTTTATAAGTATTGTCTATCAAGAACACCATATGATATGCATTGCTCAGTTGCACTGCACCTGGATGTGCCCAAAACAAGTCACGTACAACATTTTCATCCTTCAATCGATGCCAATAAATATACATGTCGCGTTCAAGAAGTTTCATTAGCCGTTGCATTTCAGTATTAGCGCCTCTTGTATGTGTCCGGTATGCATATCTTTCATTGTAAATTTGTTTCAAACTTGTTACATTATCTGCATTGTGCTCCTTCAATGTTAGGAGAATATTTTTTGGTTTGACCATCGCCCTTGTCATATCAGCAACAATGATTTTCTCCTCCTCAGTTATTCGACCAGCATATGGATATCCACAAAATGACTTGGCCAATACATGATTATGATTACCACATATTAGCTTCACCATCCACCTTTCACCTCCCGTGATTGGTTTGACCCGCAGCTTAAAAGGACACTCACATTTTCTACTGCTAGTGGTTGAAGGTGTGAAACCTTTTTTCCATGCTCTATACTTTCCACTCCTTTCACAACCAATTAACACAAATGATGTTCTTCCTATTTTTTCAGTTTTCATGTCACTCCTCATTATAACCGCCACAAAACCATTCTCAAATGCAACCCTACGAGCCCACTTTAATACTGCATCACACGATTCAAACACCTACGCAAAAGGATAATTGATATTTAATCTTCCAAATTCAATCATTTAACAACTTTAACTACATTCATATTCTTTAACTACATTAAAATCCACATAATCACCTCATTTGTTTGGAACGCAGCAGAACAATCAATTAAACAATCATTGTCTTCAAAGTCATCAAGGTCTGGTACAATGTCTTCATTCATATAAATTTCTTCAGCCATTATACTCTCATACATCCACTCATCGTTGTCCATCCTAACAAAGGAAAAAATCAATTCATTAAATAGTTAATACAAAAGCGTGTGGAAGGGTAAAATGTCATAATGACATTGACAACACTAGCACTATAAACACAGTTTTTGGCCCTTCATGTGATGGGCAATAACTTGGACAGAACGCATGCCTGACACACTAGTACCATTATTTAATATGTTTTTAATTTTTATTGTGAACAACTACATGTGTCCATATATATCTATCCGCTAATGTTATTATTTTCAAATTAAATTGTACTTTTATTATTATTATTTTTAACAAAAGTTTGTTGATAAACTGATATCTACTAAAAAAATTAAAAAAAAATCAATTCCACTAAATAGCCTTTTAATTTTGTTTTTTTGCATTCATGGATTAGCTAATCCGTATGGGACATACGGATTAGCTAATCCATATGACACATATGGATTACGTAATCGATATGTATCATACGGACCCATACGGATTAGCTAATCCATTGGATATATACATGAACCCTACAATCCGTAAAAATCATACGGATTAGGTAATCTGTATAACCCATACTGATTAGGTAATCTGTATAACCCATACGGATTAGGTAATCTGTATAACCCATACGGATTACCTAATTCGTATGGCCATGCATGCACTATTACTGACGGATTCCTTAATCCATGAAATCCTTACGGATTACCGAATCCGTAAGGCAAAAAAAAGCTTCACCTGCAACCTCCGCACTTTCACTCCGGCAACACTCAACCAAAAAATACATCCAGGAATGTAGACTGCACACCTCAAACAAACCAAATGCAAAACAATCAGCTCACAAGACGATTCCAAGCAATGCCCAGCTCAAAATGGTGATCAATGGTGTAAGGAGTCCGTGGTGAAAGGAGTCCGTGAAGCGCTTTCTACATTTATGTGTTTTTTCAGTCATTAAGGACATTTTCGGTATTATAAAAAATTTAAAATGGTGTAGTAGAAAAGTACATGGTGTATGAAGCACAATTCTTATCATAATATATGATTGTATTTTTATTTTAATTTTAATTAAAAATTGTTCTTGTTTTAGGGGTTATTCGCCTCTTTGGTGTAGACTGTCTCTTATAAGTTATAAAAAAATACGCGCTGAGAGTGACTCTCTCGTGTGCCACTTCCATCAACACGGGGTTTCGGTTATTCGATTCTGGTAAGTTCTTTCTCTTTTACTTTCTTGAGAAATTATATTTTCTTCTTCTTCACGTTTAGGTTTTTCTTTATTTTCTTTATGTGAAACCGAAATCATATCTTGTTTCTTCGGCATTTTTCTTTTGGTATATCGATCATTTGATGAGAAAAAAAACCTGCAACTATATGATTGGATTCTTTCCATGATTCCTAGTATTTGAGTCTCTGATGATTAATTAATTCTCTCTCCGTTTTCGTTTTTTGAAATTAATTTTTGAGTTCTTTCTCTGCTTTCTGTTTCTGGAAATAATTTTCGATTCTTTGATTAGAGAGTTCGATTAGAGATGATTATGTTTACATTGGTTCATATTTTTAATTTCCTGAATTTCTTCATCTTTTAGTTAGGTTTTCCTTGAATTTTTATTGTCGTATACGCCTTTGTCCTCTTTTCCTTGAATCGTTATTTTTACTTCTTGTATAGTTGTATTTCTTTATCTCAAATTATGAAATTTCTATTTTTATTATTTCTTGAATTTCTTGATTTTTTAGTTGAATTTAAGGTGGCTTTGTCTCAGTGATATTCTGCCATTGTTGTGCAGTATCTGATGCTATGTATGTTTTAAGAAATATTGTTTCTTTAGGTATATTCCAATAGAAATTCAAATCTTGTGCTAATCCTTTTATATTTTGATTTTGGTTTTTCGGTTCTGCAGTGACCATTTAAGAATCAAATTCACATGTCAGACTTCAGAGGTTTTCAAATCAATATGAAAGAAAATTCTGGTACTCAGCAGAGTTTCTAATTTATTTATAATTCTTTTATATGGAAGAACTTATAATTTATTTATTTATAATTTAGTAATGGGTAAGTATGTTTGTGATCCCGTAAAATTTGAAAAATATTTTGTCCTCATAAATTTTATTGTCGGAACTTAGTCCTGTAAAAATAAAGTATATTTTGGTTGATTCGTAGTGATAATTACATTTGATATTGATTTGATGTGACTAACATATTTACACATGCAATTTGATTGCAAATGAATTAAATAATTTGGTTAAAAACCTAAAAAAATTATAATTTTTCATCTCTTTTGAGAATTTTCTCCCACATTGTAATGAGATTAAAGGAAAGATAGTTTGCTTCACCTGTAATCAAATTATACACTTGAAAATTGTTTAATTAATTTGTAATCAAATTACACGTGCAAATCTATTAGTCACCTTAGATTATTATCTAAATGTTAGGATCCAATTGCAAGGTATGGGACTTGGAGTCCCACATTGGAAGTATGAGATTCTAGTGTGGGGTTTATAAGACCTTGGACTCTCCAACTACAATAGCTAGCTTTTGTGTTGTGGTTTTCTCAAGGTTCTTATCAATTGGTATCAAAGCCTTCCACCATGACTCCCAGCTGCAAACGAGCGGCATGGGTGGTGACGCCGGCATTGCAGTGCTCGCCCGAGACTAGTCAAAGGGCTAGTGCACAGCCAGCCCGTGTGGGCGCCGGGGCTGCGGAGCGTGGTGGGATGTTAGGATCCAATTGCAAGGTATGAGACTTGGACTCCCACATTGGAAGTATGGGATTCTAGTTTGGGGTTTATAAGACCTTGGGCTCTCCAACTACAATAGCTAGCTTTTGTGATGTGGTTCTCTCAAGGTTCTTATCACTAAATGAGTTGCCACTGAGACTATCAGAAATATATTTTATTTTTATAAGGACTAAATTAATATGAAATTTTTTATGAGGATAAAATTAATATTTTTACCATTTTATAGGTATTCCAAACATATTTATCCTTTATTATTCATGATAATTCTCTTAAACAGAATAATTTATATTTGATAATTCTCTTAAGCAGAATTTATGATTTTATTTATTGAGAATTTTGCTAATTCAGGAGTATTTATAATTTATATTTATATCATTGTAAAAAAAAAAAGTTTTTAACTCCGCCTATGATCGCATAGCCGGTCCCAAGCCCGGACAAAGGAGGAGGGTTTTGATATTACTTATCGATCATTTTAATTTTTTGTTTATTAATCAATTGAAAAATATTACATCATTATAATTACATATAAGTTAGATTCTACTGACAAGAGATTTGAGATTTCTAAGGAGTCTCATACTTTTGGAGAGCAAAGGAATTGTGTTTGTATAGTTTTCATGTAACCGTCATAAATCAATGCTCTCCTGTGTTGATAGCGTCGTCCTCATCATCTCCACCAGAGCAGTCTCATATTTCATTGCCTTGTGGAGTGGCGTTGCCACCTTTAGCATTTGGGACTTGCCATGAGACTAACATCCAATCCATGCATCTTGTTAAATTTGTTTTTTTTAAATTGAATAGGGAATTTTTACTGATTCTTTTTGTGTATCCACATACCACAGTGATTCACTGATTATATTTACTATTTTTACTTCAGTCATTTGTTGTTGTAGTTAAAATCAGATGTTTTTATTCACGTGTCTTTCAAAAAAGGAGGGAGCGTTGCTTCATAGGTAACATTGAGTTATCTTTTTGCTAATTTTACTGTATTGTTGAATGTGGTTCTAGTCTATTAGATGTTAGTTTTTATCACATGAAAAATGCAGATATGAAATGTAATGGGAATATAATTTCTTTGTTAGAACACAGTCAGTTACAAAAGTCCCATGATCATACTTGGGAGTTTGATAATAAACCATCTTGGATTGATTGAAGGAGGTAATTTATGATCTTGTTGCTAATATTGTTGTAGGCCGAGTGAGCAATGATGTGATTATGTGTAGTTGATAACCGGAAAATAATCAGTTTCAGTAATGCTTGAAGTAAGTAACATTGGATTAATCCTTTGGTATTTATCATGTGATTAAGTCTCTGATGAATAACTTCTTTTTCCTTTTTGAAATTGTTGTGCTTTATCTCTTTTTTCTATTTGTATATTTGATTTAATCTAAAAGCATGAGTCATAATGATTTTACATTGGTCTTAGGTTCGGAATCATAATGACTGAGAAAATTGCTAATTTCTGATCTCCAATGGCAGTTAATTTGTCTTTTTCGAATTTCTAGAGCTTTTAGTATAGAAATTTGCGTGGCAATGACTCTGGTTTTTCTGCCTTTTATTGAGGTATTGGTAGTCTTCACAATGTGAGTTTACATTTTATTGTACACGAGAATCGTTGCCACACATATATGTATGTTCTTTGAAATCTCAAATTTTCATTTTTGTAGATGTTTTGCAACTGAGATGGAGAATAATTATCCTTTTAGCTTTTGATTTTGGTTTCGGTTTGTGCAGTTCTGCATATAAAGTTGATCAAACATTGCATTCTATTGATGTGAGATTTCTGAGAAGGGGTCTCATACTTTTTTTTGGAGAGCATACAAATTGTGTTTGTATAAAGTAACTGTCATAAACCAGTGTTCACCGGCGTTGTCGGTGCTGTCCTCATGGCGAATATGTTAGGCTATGATTTGTATGATCTTGAGTTGACTGCTGTGAAGGACAACACTGAGGTTAGGAAGCTCCTCATTGAGACATCTAGCAAGTCTATAATTTTGATTGAGGATATTGATTGTTCACTTGATTTAACCGGTCAATGAAGGAAGAAAAAGGAAGAGGAGAAGGAGAAGGATCAAAGGCAAAAACAACAAGGAATGCAAGAAAGAGAGGTTAAGAGTAGCCAGGTAACTCTTTCTGGTCTTTTGAATTTCATTGATGGGTTATGGTCTGCTTGTGGAGGAGAAAGACTAGTAGTTTTCACCACAAACTATGTGGAGAAATTGGACCCTGCATTGGTTAGGAAAGGGAGCATGGATAAGCACATTGAGTTGTCATATTGTGGCTGAGGCATTCAAGTTGTTGGCTTGGAATTATCTCAACATTGAATCTCACAATCTGTTTGGCAGAATATGTGAATTGCTCATGGAAACCAAAATCACCCCAGCTGAGGTTGCAGAGCATTTGATGCCTAAGAATGCTTTTAGGGATGTAGACCTTTACTTGAAGAGTCTGATTCAAGCACTTGATTGGCAAATGAAGATGCAAGAAAGAGCCAGCATGATCCTCATTGTACTAAAAATGATTAAGAAGACAAAGCAACAGAAAAGTCAACAAACTACACCTCAACTTGATGCAGAGTCACTAAGATAGTGTTTGAAAGGAGTGAATCATAGTGGGATGGAGTAGATAAGACAAGCACATTATATGCTCATTTTGTTGTTTATAACCTTAGGAAATTGGTAAGCTAACAAATATCCTAAGGTATTGGTGGAGTAAACAGAAGTATATTATAGTATAAAAATACGAAAGCCAATTAGTGGATACCTTTTATTAAGGTATTGGTATTCTTCATAATGTGAGTTTACATTTTATTGTACAGGAGAATCGTTGCCATATATATATGTATGTATGTTCTCTGAAATCCCAAATTTTCATTTATGTAGATGTTTTGCAACTGAGATGGAGAATGATTATCCTTTTAGTTTAGCTTTTGATTTTGGTTTCGATTTGTGCAGTTTTGCATATAAAGTTGATCAAACATTGCATTCTATTGACGTGAGATTTCTGAGAAGGGGTCTCATACATTTTTTTGGAGAGCAAACAAATTGTGTTTGTATAAAGTAACTGTCATAAATCCGTGTTCACTGGCGTTGACGGTGCTGTCCTCATGGGTGGCACCTCTGCCGGAGCAGTGTCATATTTCATCGCCTCGTGTAGCGGCATTGCTGCCTTTATCATTTGGGACTGGCCAATGAGACAAACATTTCATTGATGCTTTCGATTATTTGAATAAGGAGTTTCATTGCTTTGTTTTATTTTTATTTTCATGCATCCACTGTTACTGTTATTCTGCAATTCGATAATGTAATTAAAATCAAAAATATTTTTTATTCATGTGTCTTTCGAAAGGTACATGAATTTTTCTACTTTTTTGTTAGTTTATGAATAGGTTATTCATGGCATAATTTTGTTTTTGCAAATGATTTTTAACATGATGCACCATGTAGCCCTTTGCATCTTCTAGTTTAGTTGCAAGGAAATCACGAGCTAAGATTTTATAGGTGCTATATTAGCCACGGCAATTAAAATTTGTGTTTTTGCTCGATTTGTTTATTGCCCCAATTATCATTTTTTTTGCCACAAGATATGTTTTATGTAGTAATGTGTGATTATATGATTTATTCAGTGAATAAGTAAACAAAATGAAGTAAAAAATTGTATGTTTTAGTGTTTGTTTGATTGTGTATGGTAAGTTTTGGGTTTGCGTCATGAGTTCGTTTTGTGGCATATCGTGCAAAGCTTATTTTTTTGGTGGATAACTTTTTTTATGCTGTATATTCTGATTTTGTTTCAGCTGATGTTTTTATTAAAATAAGATTTGTTGAAATAGAATGGAATTGAATATTAGCAAGCAGAGCAAAGTGATGAAGTCCTAATATCTGAATTTGATGCGGATATTTTTGTTCATATAGTCATCAAAGTTCTCTGGTTGCTTTGCTTGTGTTGATCATTATCAATTGTTATTTTCACTGGGGTTTAATAACTAATTACACCATTCCCTTTTGGCTCTTATATTTGAATTCTTCTATCTGTTTTTTATTTGTTTCATTAGCTTAAGTTGAATTTTGGTTCCTTCAATCAACATGATGTTATGTGAAATTTAATTGTTGTGTTAGATGGTTATTTAGCAAAATGTACATTTTCATCCTTGACAAAAGAAGTTAAATGAGCACAAGCATCAAAATTCTTCCTGGTTTAATATTCTTTTTGGTTTTTGTTTTTAGTTCTTAAAATTTATAAAATGTTGTTTTTATTCCATTTATATAATGTGAGTAAAACATGGAATAAGACAAATTCACGATTTATAATATTTTGAGTGTTAAAAAATTTGGTTTTTATTTATATTTTATAGAATGCATTTGAAGTTTTAAAATTATTATAATTAAGTTAGTAAAATATTTAAAACCTAATTTACTGTTTTCAAAATAATTTTATTTTTTTGTTGACTTATTTATGGTAGTTTAAAAGTTATTTTAATATATAAACTATAAAAGTCGTAAAAATGTCTAAAATAGGCATTTTATATTTCTTGTTTGACACAATTTGTGGATTGGCTAACAAGAATATTTTATGTTCCAGGTAATAAATGTTAACATTAAAATTGGAGCACTAAATTATGATTTACATTTTAGGGATTAAACATATTTTATAAGTAGAGTTGACCATTATCCTTATTCAAATGATACTTATCTACATTGGTTAATGTTCATTTTCAATTAGTTGTTTTATATCTTTGTTATGTGATCTATGATGATAAATTATAATTCTCAAGTGTTTTTAAACTTGGATCGGTCCGATCGTGATCCAGGGATTGGACCGGGGTCGGGTTAATGTTCGAATCGTTCATGTTTGTAGCCCGTATTGACCGATTCAAACTGACTGGGTTGTTGTCGACCCACTGTAACACCCCAATATTCTTATACCTTGAATTAATATTTTAAATGGTTAGGAATTATATTTGTTAATAATAAGATATTTAGGAAGTTACGAAATTTATTCAGAGACAAGGATTGATTTTAGCTAATCAAGTTATGAGAAATTTTTCGAATAAAATTAACCCTGGGAGTTTTCTTGTAATTTTAGGGTTAAAGATGCT
>PYAF01001975.1:191155-229092 GCA_007407185.1 Glycine tomentella
ATATACTTTTATATTTTAGTAAAATTTTATTGAATGTACTTTTATATTATGAAGAAATTAAATATATATTTTATTTAATATTTTTTTTATATAAAGTAGTAGAAAGATGACTAAAATACACACAGTTCTTTAAGCTTTCAATTTTTTAGTTTGGTTCCTTATTTTTTTTAAATAATTTATTTCTTCATAATTTGAAAGAAAGTTAAAATAGTTCTCCCGAAATCATGTTTATTTTAATTATTATTTTGAATATTTTTTTACTACTTAGACATAAAACTAGTCTCATATGTAGTAATGTGTGATTATATGATTTATTCAATGAATAAGTAAACAAAATGAAGTAAAAATTTGTATTTTTTAGTGTTGGTTTGATTGTGTATGGTAAGTAGGGGTGAAAACAGAACAGTTAGGCTTAATCTTAGCCTGATGTAAAAACATAAAGTCCGGTCTGACTTATTTACTTATTATAGGTTTTTTTTAAGACTTGGTTATTTAAAAGTCTAGCTTGATCTAAAAGTTTATTAAAAAACATGTCGTAAATATGAACATAGAGATTTGTAGATCTAAAACCAAATTTTTTCCAATCTTTCTTCCCCTTTTTTTTCCTTTTTTTCGTTTTATCATATTTATTCCTTTTTTTTTCTCTATTATCTTCCTTTCCTTTTTTCTTTTTATAATCTTTCTTTCCCTTTTTTTTCTTTCTTCATTTCCATTTTTTTGTTTTAATATTTTCTTTCCTTTTTCTATTATCTTCCTTTGTTTTTTTTTTATGTTTTCTTTATGCTTTTTTTCAGTTTTAATATTTTTCTTTCACTTTTTTTATTCTTTCCATTTCATCACTTTTCTTTTTTTTGTTTTTTTTAAATAATTATTTTTTCATTTTTTTAAAAATTATATTTTAAAAAAATGTTTTTTCGTTTTTTTGAGACCCGAACAGAATTAGGATATGACAAATTAACAATATATATTAAATAAGTGAGTTTGACACGCCTAATAGGCTTTTCTTAAACTTGAGCCTAGCTTTTTTATTTAAACAAGCTTTTCAAAAATTCTTAACCTGACCTTTATAATAAACAAGTCAGGTCAGACAAAGCCTTAAACATGCTAGACCGAAAGCCCCTCATAAGCGGTCTAGCCCATTTCCATCCCTAATGGTAAGTATCGGGTTTACGTCATGGGTTCGTTCTGTGGCATGCCGTGCAAAGCTTACTTTTTGGTGGATAATTTTTTTGAGGCTGTATATTCTGATTTTGTATCAGTTTTAATTAAAATAAGATTTGTTGAAAAAGGATGGAATTGAATATTAGCAAGCAGAGCAAAGTGATTAAGTCCTAATATCTGAATATGATGCAGATATTTTTGTTCATATAGTCTTCAAAGTTCTCTGATTGCTTTCCTGGTGTTGGTCATTATCAATTATTTTTCTCTCTGGGGTTTATTAACCAATTACTCCATTCCCTTTTGGTTCTTTATGTTTGAATTCTTCTCAAATTCTGATTTTTATTGGTTTCATTAGCTTAAGTTGAATTTTAATTCCTTCAATCAACATGATGTTCCTGGGAGATTTAATTATTGTGTTAGACGGTTATTTAGCAAAATGTACATTTTGATCCTTGACAAAAGAAGTTAAATGAGCAGAAGCATCAGAATTCTTAATATGATGATCATTAATAGTGCCTGATTATACGAGCATGGTGCAAGAACATTTTCTTGGTTTATTCTTTTTCTTCTTCTTTTTAATTGTTAAAATTTATAAAATGTTTTTGTTTACTCCATCTATATAATGTGAGTAAAACATGGCATAAGACAAATTCACGATTAGGAATTTGAGTGTTAAAATTTTGTTTTTATTTATATTTTATAGAATGCATTTGGATTTACAGAAACAATATTTGTTTTGAGAAAGGTAGTTACATCTTATCGTTGCCAAAACATGACCATCCTTCAATAATTCCTTAAAATTAATATAAGGTGATTATAATTTTATATTGAATGTCTTACAACCCTTAACGGATAAATACCTCCAAAATAAAATAATGTTTGGATAAGCTGCTGTAATCCATGTTTTATGTTAAAAGCTTGTAAGAAAAAGAAGATTTAAAAGCAATTATGCACAGGTGAAAATGTAAAACATCGCAAAGAAATTTTATGGAAAATGCAGTATTAAGGAAGGTTTTGATATTACTGTTTTAATGAACACAGGTGGAGATGAGATTCAAAATAACAAAGATAGTACAAAAAAGAGGTTTAAATAGAAATTAGAAGAGAGGGGTGTACTTAGAAAAACAATTATAAATCTTGTCTATTCGATTTGGCCGAACCCAATAACAATAACATTTTATCATAATTTATGAGAATTGTGCTTCATACACCATGTGCTTTTCTACTACACCATTTTAAATTTTTTATAATACCAAAAATGCCCTTAATGACTGAAAAACACATAAATGTAGAAAGCGCTTAACGGACTCCTTACACCATGGACTCCTTACACCATTGATTACCATTTTGAGCTGGGCATTGCTTGGAATTGTCTTGTGAGCTGTTTGTTTTGCATTTGGTTTGTTTGAGGTGTGCAGTCTGCATTCCTGGACATATTTTTTGGTTGGGTGTTGCCGGAGTGAAAGCGCGGAGGTTGCAGGTGAAGCTTTGTTTTTTGCCTTACGGATTCGGTAATCCGTAAGGATTTCATGGATTAAGGAATCCGTCAGTAATGGTGCATGCATGGCCTTACGGATTAGGTAATCCGTATGGGTTATACCGATTACCTAATCCGTATGATTTTTATGGATTATAGGATTCATGTATATCCAATGGATTAGCTAATCTGTATGGGTCATACGGATTACCTAATCTATATAACCCTTACGAATTTCGTAATCTGTATGACCCATACGAATTAGCTAATCCATGAAGGCAAAAAAAACAAAATTAAAAGGCTATTTAGTGGAATTGAATTTTTTATTTTTTTTTAGTAGATGTCAGTTTATAAACAAACTTTTGTTAAAAAATAATAATAATAATAATAATAAAAGTACAATTTAATTTGAAAATAATAACATTAGCGGATAGATATATGTATATGGACACATGTAGTTGTTCACAATAAAAATTAAAAACATATTAAATAATGGTACTAGTGTGTTAGGCATGCGTTTTGTCCAAGTTATTGGCCATCACATGAAGGGCCAGAAACTGTGTTTATAGTGCTAGTGTTGTCAATGCCATTATGGCATTTTACCCTTCGAGACGCTTTTGTATTAACTGTTTAATGAATATGATTTTTTCCTTTGTTAGGATGGACAACGATGAGTGGATGTATGAGAGTATAATGGCTGAAGAAATTTATATGAATGAAGACATTGGACTAGACCTTGATGACTTTGAAGACAATGATTGTTTAATTGATTGTTCTGCTGCGTTCCAAACAAATGAGGTGATTATGTGGATTTTAATGTAGTTAAAGAATATGAATGTAGTTAAAGTTGTTAAATGATTGAATTTGGAAGATTAAATATCAATTATCCTTTTGCGTAGGTGTTTGAATCGTGTGGTGCAGTATTAAAGTGGGCTCGTAGGGTTGCATTTGAGAATGGTTTTGTGGCAGTTATAATGAGGAGTGACATGAAAACTGAAAAAATAGGAAGAACATCATTTGTGTTAATTGGTTGTGAAAGGAGTGGAAAGTATAGAGCATGGAAAAAAGGTTTCACACCTTCAACCACTAGCAGTAGAAAATGTGAGTGTCCTTTTAAGCTGCGGGCCAAACCAATCACGGGAGGTGAAGGGTGGATGGTGAAGCTAATATGTGGTAATCATAATCATGTATTGGCCAAGTCATTTTGTGGATATCCATATGCTGGTCGAATAACTGAGGAGGAGAAAATCATTGTTGCTGATATGACAAGGGCGATGGTCAAACCAAAAAATATTCTCCTAACATTGAAGGAGCACAATGCAGATAATGTAACAAGTTTGAAACAAATTTACAATGCAATATATGCATACCAGACACGTAGAAGAAGCGTTAATACTGAAATGCAACAACTAATAAAACTTCTTGAACGCGATATGTATATTCATTGACATCGATTGAAGGATGAAAATGTTGTACGTGACTTGTTTTGGGCACATCCAGGTGCAGTGCAACTGAGCAATGCATATCATATGGTGTTCTTGATAGACAGTACCTATAAAACAAACATGTACAGACTTCCTTTGCTAGACATTGTTGGTGTAACACCAATTGGCATGACATTGTCAGCTGCATTTGCCTATTTAGAGGCTGAACATATAAACAATGTTGTCTGGGCCCTTGAACGGTTTAGAGGCATTTTTTATAAGATTGAATTTTTCCCAAAGGTGATTGTTACAGATAGGGATTCAGCATTGATGAGTGCTGTCAAAACTATTTTTTCAGAGACAACAAATTTATTGTGTCGGTTTCACATTGACATAATGTTAAGGCAAAATGTAAAACTTATGTTAGGCAGAATAATGCATGGGATTATATTACAGAAACATGGGGAAGTCTACTTGATTGTGCTATTGAGAAGCAGTATGATGATACCCTTATGCAATTTGAAGTTGCATGTGCATCCTGGCCTACGTTTGTTGATTATGTTAAGGACACTTGGCTGAATCCCCGCAAAGAGAAATTTGTGACTACATGAACTAATAAAGTTATGCATTTTGGGAATACAACAACAAATAGGTAAGTTTGTTATTTGACATTGTTCAATTTGACATTTCGTTAGGTTTATTGTCTTTCAAAATATTTTTTTTTGTCGTACAATACAGGGTGGAGTCTGCTCATTGGACCTTAAAAAGGTTATTGTAGAATAGTGTTGGAGACTTATGCACTGTTTGGGATGCCATGAACAATATAATCACCTTGCAACATACTAACATCAAGGCATCTTTGGAGAAAAGCACACATGTGGTAGGACATGTTTTTAAAGTAACTTTATACAAGAGACTTGTTGGCATGGTGTCCAGGTACGCGTTAAATCAGATTGCTGCTGAGTATGAGCGAGTTCATTATGCAGCAAAAAATCCTTCTTGTTGTGGGTGTGTTATGAGAACAACGCATGGTTTGCCTTGTGCATGTGAGCTAGCGAAGTATGTACTTGGGAGCATTCCAATTGACACTGTTTATACTTTTTGGCGGAGATTAAACTTTTCAGATAAAGGTATGGATGAATCTGAAGTCACCATCACTAAAGAGTGGGAAGTCATATCTAGCCGATTTGAAAAACTTGATTTGTGTGGGAAAATGCCACTAAAGACTAAGCTTAAAGAAATCGCTTACGCTGATTTAAATTTCATGTGCCCTCCCCCTGATAAAGTAAAAACTGAAGGTGCTCAAAAGAAGAAAATGACAAAGCACGAAAGGTCAACAAGAAGGGACCCGTCTTACTTTGAGTATGTAGATGAGTTACATTCCGTGCAGCATAGTTGTTCCACTCCAAAATAATTCATTTCGGAATCTGATGTTATGCAACACAAGATGGTTCCAATGTTAGATCAATTTCATCCATTTATGCAAAAGTTTATCCGAAATATCATCGATGTGAAAGTGGATGGTAACTGTGGATATTGTGTAATTGCTGCCTTATTAGATTATGGTGAAGAATCTTGGTCTTTGGTACGCAATCATTTGCTCAAAGAACTTGCAGAATGGACTGATGGATATATAGCCTTGTTTGGCGGGATACATAGATTTGAAAGCTTGAAGCAGTCCCTATTGGTTGATGGATTGTCTAAGGTAAAACAACGTTGGATGTCGGTTTCATATGCCTTTACTACCAAACCATTATGCATTTAATGTATTTCATTAACTGTATATTTACAGGTAACTATGGATAAATGGATGAATATTACGGATATGGGTCATGTTATTGCATCAAGATATAACATGATTCTAGTCTCTCTTTCACTTAAGCAAAGTATGATGTTCTTCCCTCTAAGAAGCCAACCTCCGAGAGATCTGCAGGTTCATCGCATACTATGCATTGGTCATGTTTTTCGTAACCACTTTGTTTAGGTATGATTTTAACCGTTTGCCTTCATTTGTTATTACTTTAATTACGTTGAACCTAGTTAGTTGTTAATTTTAATTTGGTTTCACTGCAAACAGGTATTTTTACAAGAGAATTGTCCATTGCCATACACGACCTTGTTGTGGGCTAGTCACTGTACCATGGAAGCTCAACAGTGGCCTAGTTATTATATTGGGCGAATGCAAATGTATACAAAATGTATGAAAGTACGCACACAACACGTTGACTTAGGAGATGCTTAGACAATTTCTGGATAATGAAAGTTCTATTTAATTTCATAAATGTTCAAATACTTAAATATTACAATTCATATGCATCCATAAATGTCCAACATCGAACTACATCAATAATATAAACAAAAGTCATAGTCGCCTGCGCTGTGTCTGTCTAGGCCGTGTAGTTCGTGTATACACTAAGCCATCACTTGTGACACCTCTAGCAACACGCAACAGTTGCTCGACCATAGAGTATGCATCAGTGCCCTCTGTGACCATCCTCGAGTCAAGCATATGTTGCAACCCCTCAGCCATCCATTCGCAAGTAACCTGAAATAAGCACATATATCATTATCAATAATGTAGTATATCATTAAAGGGCTTCCGTAGTGCATATATAATAAAATGTTTAATTTACTACCACTGCATGTCCATGTGTATGCCCTACCGAAGAAATAGTCGACTCAAAACCTACTCCAGCATCGTCACGAGGCTGATGCACAGGGGGAGCCACTGGTACTGGTGTAGTAGTTGCCTCAGGACGACAACGTGAACGAGCAGCCTAGTACTGTGTCAGAGTCATGACTGGATGTGATACACGATAAAACCACTCCATATATCCAGCAACATGTTGACCCGGATGATCAACCAAGTCCCCAATCGCAACATTGTAATCTGTGAAGTGCATCCATCTGTCGTCCACATCCTGCGCAGAAGGCATCTCATGTGTATGTACCTCTGGAATGTGCTGCACATATCCAAACTGCCTCAGGGCCTGCTCTGGACAATACCTAACAGTATATAGACCCCATCTGATGGCCCCAGAGTACAAAGATATCATCTCAAACTCTCTATGACCACGGTGGTCTTCATACGACGTCCAGCAAACATCACAAGAAGTCAACCTATCTATACGCAATCGATAGGTTGAAAGAGGTAACGCCTTCGCCATCTTCCAATGTCAGGCAAGTGGTTGAACCTCCCGAAAGTCATCATTCGGAACAACATTCCCTACCATAGGAAAATGCTCACATATCCAACACTGCATATTACAATGAATTAGTATTTAACACATTAACAATAACTGGTGATACACTGCATAAATCAATTATAACCAGTAATACCTGCAATAGCGTTATGTACCCAGCCAGATGCTTCCCATGGTGCTTACATGCATAATTCAAGTTATCATACATGTGCACCAGGACAGCCGCTCCCCAAGCGTATTTGGCAGCTTCATCCATGTCGCGGAAAGCTTCCAAGAATACCACATCTATATGTGTGGCACTCTTGTTAGCAAACACAGTGCACCCCACAAGATGAAGCAAGTAAGCCCTCGCAGCTAATGTCCACTGCCTAGCTTCACACTTCTGATAGTCCAAGTCTCATAACCAGGAAAGCCGAACATATGCCCCATGGCATTGGGTCGTCTCAGCATCGACTTCTTCAACGGTTACCTCTAGCAGATCAATCAACATCATAATCGCCTCTCCTATGTCGATTGCATCATAGGACTGCAACATTCCCATAACAGGGATATGCAAGATCGAGGCCACGTCATCCAGTGTCACTATGACTTCCCCCACAGGCAGGTGGAAACTACTGGTTTCAGGGTGTCATCTCTCCACAAAAGCAGATAGCAATCCCCTGTCCCCAGTGTCCACACAGTAAGAGATCAAAGGAGCTAGCCCTGATGCAGCCACTAAGCCCTGGATCTTTGGCGCTGGCTTCCCAAATTTAATTACTTTCCGTCCGTGGGAAGCCAACTTTAACTCAGCATGTTCCTGCAACAAAGAGTATATCAGTTTACATGTATATTATGAATAATAATACTTATTAACGTATGAAAATTAACACAATGATACCTCTCCAGCCCAAACTCAAAGGGCAACATGATCCGCATAAGAAGTCAACACGGAACAGTCCTCTGGCCCCCCTAGATATGACTCTACCTCAACACCAACATCCTCTGTCCCAACATCTTGTGTCGGAACATCCTGTGTCCCAGGAATATCGGTATCCATATGAGGTTCCTTAAGAACGGGATCCTCAGCAACACCCTGGTCTAACCTTTGCCTACGGACGGATGCCGTAGGCCTACGCCTCTGAACAAACTCATCTTCAGTAGCTCTACTACTTCCACCCACTTTCCTAGGCATTCCTCTAGTCTTAACCATGATCTCTGCGTATCATTTGTAGACATGTCAGCCTTCACTTCAAACCAAACCAAGCAACAACAATACATAACAATTCTAAATCATACTACACAACCAACAAGACTCAATTATTCCAACTTATACCAAACTTTCAATCACATACATGTCACTCAAACCAACAATAATACATAACCATTACATGTCACTGATGACTTCAAACCAAACCAAACCAACCCAACAACAATACATAACCATTACATGTTACTCGTGACTTCAAACGAAACCAAACCAAACCAACAACTCCATCTATTTATCCTTGCTCACTATTCGGTCTATTCCCAATGAGAACACTACATATTGGCTAAATATATCTTTAATGCACTATCGAACTGGATATCGACATCAAGTTCACCTACTTGGTTTCTACCAATTGCATTTTTTCCCCATGTTTCTTTTCCCTTAGAATTGTAGAATTTTTATGATCCAAGACCACGAACATTTTATGTCCTAGACTGGTAATCATCTTTGTAGTATTATTTATCACCATTTAAACAATTTTCTTTCCAAGACAACTCTTACAAATGTGAATGTGAATTTCTGACACGCCACATGCTGTCAATATGCTGAGGCAAACCTGAATATGTAAACAGTCTTCACTAAAAGAACAAAATATATAATTGGAAGTAAAATTAATACACAGGATTTGGTCAAACTCTATTTAGAATAGATATTCTCTTTACAAGGTTAAACAACTGTAAACACTATGCTTTCATCTCTCAAGTATGTTCCTCACCTCTTAAATTGTTGCTATGTTATAGTCTTCCTTAGTACTGCCTGAAGTTTTAAAGTTCCCATTTCTTGCCTACCAGAATCCAGTTAGTCTAAAACTTCTAAAACAGTAAATGACAAAAGAATGCTACCTTGTTAAGTATATTTGTAAGACTATTGTGGGGTGTGAAGACGCTCAGGTGTACATAATCTTAATTCCATGAGCAGAGACTATTTCCACAACTAGATCCTCTGACCACCAGGTCACAATGCAATAATCTTAGCTTTGAGCACATAACTATTACATGTCACTCGTGATTTCAAACCAAACCAAACAAAACCAACAACAATACATAACCATTACATATCACTTCAAACCAAACCAAACCAAACAAACAATAATACATAACCACTCCATATCGCTCATGTCTTCAAACCAAACCAAGCCACAACAAAACTTAACCCATTCCAAATCATCCTAAACAAGCATCAACAACTCTCAATTATCCCAACTTATACAAAAGCAATATGTTATTCAAATATGTCCAAACACAAGCAACAATAACACTAAAGCATTGCATCTCATACTACACTAAAAAATTTACTGAAATGCACAAAAAATTCCAAATAAGGCCCACACGGATTAGGTAATCCGTAAGCTTCATACGGATTGCCTAATCTGTAGGGGGCTCACGCATTTGTTAATCTGGACGCCATATACGGATTAGGTAATCCATATGAAGCTTACGGATTAGGCAATCCGTGAGGCCCCTACGGATTAGGCAATCCGTATGAAGTTTACGGATTACCATTACCATAACCTCCATATGGATTACCTAATCCGTAGTGGGCTTATGGATTTGTTAATCCGTATGCCTTACACGCCATTGTCTATGGATTACCGCATCCGTTTTCGCCATGGCCGACCTGCAACAGCCTCCACACACCACCATGGACAACTATTAACGAACAAACCACTCACCAGGGTCACAAGACGCAGAAACAACCACCACCAAAGGCAATGTATCCACGGACAACCTCCAACAAGGTGCACTGGTGCAACGGAATAACTGGAAGCACGAACGAAGTAATGCAGGGAAGAACTTACGTATAGTAATGCAGGGAACGAAGTAAGTTGATATTGCAGTTTAATATGTACCTTATATTGCAAAGGGAAGAACTTGTGGATTGCAAGAAAGAAGAAACTTGCGTGCGGATTGCAGGGAAGAAGAAGAAAAGTTTTAAACAAATTATATTATTAATTTTTAAATTAAAGGGCATAAAGAGAAATGCACTGTTTAAAAATGGTGTATGAAAATATTATATGGTGTAACTCATCACAAAATAAAAAGAAAGACTAATAGTCTACATTTATTTCTTTTCATTATAATTTTCGTTCCTAAATCAAAATAACAATAGGAATAATAACTCAAGATAAAATTACCCCTCGAATACAATTAAGATTAAATCAAACGTTACTCTGTCAAATCCAATTGAATTGAAGTCAATTGATTTTTTTTTTTCACATTAAAAGTACAATTCAACATGTGCCCGTCTCAAAAATATAAAACTGTTTCCCAATTTCCACTTGGCAACCGGAGAAAGAAACGCACGGCGTAGCATTTGCGCGCGTCGCTTTGTCTTGTCTCGTTCTTCAGAACACCAAAACCCTAACGACCAAACTCAACCAAAGTTGTTATCTTAATCTAATCGTCTTCAATGTTTTCCTTTCTTAGTAAAATTCAAAGCCAAAATGGACATTAAATCAGATCAGAAAGTATATTATGTATGTTTTTTTGTTGTGAATACTTTCTCTTTGACACACTCCTGACTCCACTGAACCCGTTTTCCTTTTGTTTTGTAGGTTCGTACTGCTGCACTTCTACTTCAACAAAACGGTACCGTTTAGTCTTATTCACATTTCCATTTTCGTTGCATCTACTTATTTCGGCTTAGTTAATGTGTTGTTTAGTTGCTTTAAAATTTTAATTTTTTTTTCTTTAAAAAATAAAATTTATGAAGATGAGAAGCAAGTGAGTGCAAAAGAGCAGACGAGAGAGATGGGTTTGATGAAGAGATTAAGAATAAGGTATTATGAAATTTGCATGGCTTAAGAAACTTCAGTTTCATTTCATTTATGCATAATATAAGCTTTAATCAATCAATTTCGTGCCAGGATTTACTGCTTTATGATATTTACACAGCTTAAAGAAGTATAAACATCTTTTTTCTAGAATTGATTAACCAAAAAAGTTGACAAATTTAGATGTAATAACTCACATGCTTATGCACATTAATGTTTTTTTAATTTGTACTTTTTAACCAACACGTGTGTTTTCTAACGAATACGAGGTTGTTTGTTGATCAATTGCATCTATGTTGGTGCAGAGAAAATATGAGTGGTCTCCGAAATGTTATTGTAAGTTATTTTGAACCTGTAAACAGGTTCTGGTATATATAGAAGCTGTTTCCACTTACCAATTATTAGAAATGCAATCTCTACCTACCTACCTATCCCGCTAGGGTCTGTCTAGTAGTGGAGGGTTGGGGTAGTTTGCACAAGGCCCCAGGTTCAAACTTTGTTGCTGCAATTGTACACATAAAAAAGTTCAAGAGAAACGACAATAACTGTAGCTGTTAGGAGCCCTGGAAAGACAAATGGAAAATTGATATAAACAAAGGAAATGAATAATTTTATTGGACAACTATAAGAATACATGAAAGAATTCTCCTCAAGGGTTTCCCCTCTCTTACTAACTTTCTAATTTTCCTAATCAATCTTTCCTTCTTTGTTTGCTGACCAAAAAATAAAATAAAATCCTTCCTTCTTTGTTTCTCCCTAATTAATCTCCTTATCTTCCTGACAATGTCAGAGAAGCAATTATATCTAGATGCACCATTTCCAGTCGAATAAAATAAGAAGTAATTCCTCTTTGCATATGGAAGATATGTCCTTGAGGCTGTAGGCTTTGGATTCAAATATGCATCTGGATGTAATCCTTGGAGAAATTAATACTCTAGTTAACTTATGCCTTAAGGCACATATGAGTTTTACAAGCAAGTTGTTATTCCTACTAACTGCAATCCTTGACTCGGAGATCTTATCCCAAGAGCATGTCTTTCTAGTCAACGGATTAAACCTTGTTAGATATGTAGGTTTTGAGTCTATGCTCATTTGTGTGTTTTAAATGTATAATCCTTGTATTCTCTTTATAATACAATTAATGAAAAAAATTTCTTTTTCACTAAACAAACATGGTATCTAGAGCCTAATAATTCAGAGGCTTTTATTCCCCCCGGTGACGGCCATCTTGTTTTTTTTTTGGCACAACCTCCTTTTTTGGTGGACCCATCTCTAGCGCATGTCAGTTCTCACTATCAGAAGTACCGCGCTTACCCTAGGGCATTTCAGCTCGTTCTCTTTTTCTTGGTTGACCCATGGCTGGTTCACAACCTCCAAAGGGTGACCCTTCTATTTTCAGCAACTACGCTGCTGTCTCTCTCTACGTAGACAAACTAGATGGCAACAACTGTTACTCTTGGGCTTATGACATCAAACTTTGGCTTCGCGGTCAAGATTATGAGGATCACGTCACCCACAAGACTGATTCTATTGCTGAAGCTGACCGTTCTTGGTAGAAAAAGATGGATGCTAAGCTTTGTAGCATTCCCAAATCCACTCTTAGCCCTTCTCTGAAACAGATATTCTGTGCTCATGACACTTGTCAAGCTGTGTGGGACAAGGCAAAGAGTCTTTACACACCCTCAACCCTTGTATGGGATTTGCCAAAACGTCATGACTGTCATTGCTCCTAGACAATATGATGGAACAATGATTGACTATTTAGGCAAAGTCAATTGCCTTCTCTTTGATTTCAATGAACTCTTGCCCTCGACTTCCACTCCTGACAAGGAACATGAACAAGGACAATCCTTCTTCATGTTATTAGATTTGTATGGACTACTTACTGAGTATTCATTGGTTCGGGATCATATTTTGGGCTTTCCGAATATTCCCACCTTGGGTTCTGCATGGTCCACATTGCTGCATGTACCGGACAAACCATTTGTTGATGTGGATGTGCCTCCATCACACATTGACTTATCTGCCTTGGTCTGTCTAAGCAGAGATCATGGTTAATACCGCAAACCTGGCAAATATCGTCCCAAATGCGATCATTGCCACTCGCTTGGCCACACCATTGACATCTGTTTTGCCCTTCATGTTGAACCACCTAGGACAACCCATGGTGCCCAAGCTGCTCATGCATCTTCCTTTTAGCTTGCTCTGGCACCTTCTAATCTATTGACACCTCGAGCTATGTTTGCTGACTTCCTTAAGTGGTGTGTGGAGTGTTGGGATTCTAGTTCCACTGCTTCTATTGCACACAGCCAATTCCTTTGCTGGTATCTCTCACTCCTCATCCATTGGTCCATGGGTATCAGATTCTGGTGCCACCAATCACATCACTGGTAGTAAGTCACTTTTCTCTACTCTATCTACTGCTCATGTACCTTCTGTCATAATGGATATCGGGTCACAAACACAGTCTCAGGGCATTGGTATTGTGAATTCCCTTCCCTTTTTCAGTTGATAAGGTTCTCTATGTTCCTGTTTCTCTGTCAATCAGTCGCTTAACTCATTCTCTTGACTGTATTGTCTCCTTCACCAAAGATTCTATGTTATTGTAGGACTTGTGTTCAGGTCGGATGATTGGCACTGGATTTGAGTTACATGGGCTTTAGCAACTTAACACCTTTGCTCATGCTTGATTTGTGGCGGATTCTCCTCTTTTCATTTATGCTCATTGTGGTCATCCTAGCCTTTCCAAGCTACAATAAATGGTGCCGAGTATTTCAAAATTGTCTAGTTTGTCTTGTGAGTCTTTCAGCAACAGGGTCTCTGATTTGATCTAATCTACTTTTGCTGAAAATGTATCAAAGAGCAATATATAGTTATGCAGTCATAGAGACTTTGGGTTAAACCTAAATTTAGCAACATTTAGTTTTCTTACCTCCAATCATGACTGTTGAGTTTGTAGGTTAACACAGCTGAGAGGCAGCAGATGGAGATTAATGCAGCTGAAAATGCGGCAGCAGCTGGAGATCAACACAACTAAAAAGTTTAAACACCTGGAGATTGATGTTGCTGGAGAATTTTGTGAAGTTGCCAAAAAAGTCACTGATATTTGAAGCTCACTGAAAAAGATAGATGAAAGTTTGCCTGAAACTCGTTAAGTTGGTATCTTTATACTAGAATCGGGAAGAACTTCCCAATTTACAGAATACAACACACACACTGCAGAACTTTGAGGGTCTGCACCTCCCAATGCCAAGAGGCCCTAATTTCCTCTCACAAATGACATGTCCTTTCTCTTAAACCTCTCCTCTTATTTATAGGCAAAATGCCATATTTTTTGACTAACTAGCCTAACTAACTAACTAACTAACTAGTTAACTGATTTAATGTAACTAACTAATTGGTTATTGAACAGTGAAAGTATACAGGCTTGACTATTTGAACAAGAGCAAGTGACTAGAGAGAATAAAGCTTCTGGAAATCACAACAGTTCCATGTTTTAGAAACTTATAAGCAAAATTTTTGACAGAACAGAATAAGTCACACATCATGGAGGATGGTACAGCTTTGACCTTGTCGAGTTTATAAGAGAGAGAGAGACAAATAGAGAGAGGGAGAGGGAGAGAGAGATAGGGTAGAATTACTCAAGGGAAATTGATGATTGTACAATACTTTGGTTCTGGAGAACATCTATATATAGACTCTTGATAGAATGAGTCAGTTTTTGTTGAGAAAAACACAAGTCCTACATCGGCTAGAGAATAAGACCACAATAGAATATATAAGTGAGAGATAATCCTCACCCTATGAGCTAACTTTTGGGGTTGAGTTAGGTCCAAACCCACATTCGAAGAGTTTTGTAGGGAAAGAGTTAATGGCTGCTACTTACTATATTCCACACATTATTCTAACAGTGGCAGTGAGAGCAATTAAATTATATGCCAATGAGACTGAACAATGTTGAAAAATGGTGGTGTGACTCAGACTGCGAAAAGAGGGAGTGATGGAACAAATCACTGCAAGTTAGAGGGAGTGATGGCCAGAAGCTGCTGGAGGACACTATATTCTTTTGCTGGTCCTGGCTCAAAAATTTGGAGTCAGGATTTGATATTCCTTTTCACTATTGGTCAAGTAACATGAAGGAAAGTTTTGGTTTTCAGGGGAGGGTTTAGGATGTATTTTCTTCCTTTTGTTGATCTAGTCTAAAGTCAGAACTCTGATGGCTTTTTTCTTGCTTTTCCATGATTTAAGCCACCTCGGTTCTACTTTTGTCCATGCTAGGATGTATACTCTGCAGTACTACTTGTACTGTGTTTTTATCTCTAATATATATAATTATCTTTGCTGATCAGAAAAAAAAAGTTAGAGAAATTTCATATTTGGGGATAACAAAACTATGGAAAAATTACGTGCTAGTGTGAACAACACTGTAGTTAGCTAATAACAAAATTTTACTCTTAATGGTAGTTTATGGTACAACAGCTCTTACCACTTGAATATTTTGCCTAATCAAACTTTAATATTGAAATAAAACCACTAAATTATCATGGCAGTTATAACTGCTTTTTATTATCTTGATCTGGCACTAATTTTTAAGATTTAGCATCAGTTGTCAAATTGACTCCATTATACATCCGCCAACTTAGGGGCAATTTGTGCATAATTGCCACTATTTAACTGCCACCCAAATCCAGTTTTGGTGAAGTGCTTGTTGTATACTTCTTGGCAAGTGCATTACTTCACAGCTCATCTTTGTTATATGGTTTGCATTACATCAATGAAACAAAACGTTGTAGAATTAGTTCAAAAAGTTGTAAGATAGCATGGGGAAAAATAGATATCTTATGCTTAAATGTAAGGTTAAAATGTTAGTTGTAATTTTCCACTCAATTTTTAGCTCAAGAATTACCTAGTGTTCACAATTCTGAGTAAACTTGTGAACCATAAAGTCCTGATCCAATCTAATATAATAAAATCAGGTTGATTCAGGTAGTTGGGTTTTATTGGGTGGGAAAAAGTGTGAAGCCAATGATTTTTAATTGGCAGTTGGGTTTTGGAAAAAGGGTTTTGGAAAAATAAACCTGTGAGTGTGACACCCAATCTGGTTAGTCCTGCAATCTGTTGTTCTCATTCTATTTCAGTCCCTAGTCTCTTGCCCAAGTCCCAAACCAGTGCAATGAGCCTTTGTCATTCTCAAGTTGTGTTCCATCATTAGTTCTGTGATTTGTCATGCTCCCTCACTTGTTTGCTCCACTAGTTCTTATGTTGTGCTTCGTACTCTGACGACCAAACCATCATTCACTGCTTTGCTTTGTACTGTTTCTCTTTTCCACTGGTTTAGGCTCCAGCAACCTCCACTATTCTTATTTTTTTTAATCAAATTTGTTCTTTAAAACAAAATAATGCCAAATGTGAAGCTTAACCAATTATGATTGGATTGGTTTGGTTTGAGTTCTGTAAATTTTTTTTGCTCAAACCATTGAGCCAAATCATTTCAATTTTATGGGTTTGAATTCTTTCTTCCCAGTATACCTCACTTGACCCATGAACACAATAAATTGTTTCTCATTCGCATGTGCTAAATGGTTGGCAATGGATCAATGAAACAAAAAATAGTTGTGAGAAAGCATTGAAGAAAAAAAGATAAAAGGGCATCCCAGAGCACCTGGTTCCTACTTAGTGGGATTTTGGGAGTGTAGATGGATGTAGAATGGGGCTTTACCATCGCAAGTATAGAAGTTATTTTTGGCATTTGAACCTATGACCTTCATGTTATAAGACAACAACCTGTGAATTATCATTGTGCCATGGCTCACCCTCATGGTAGCAAAGAAGATATCTCAAGAAATTTATTTTAGATATAATGATGCAAAACTTAATTAGTAATCAATATGATATATAGCATAAAATCTTTATACAAAAACATTCTCAACTAACTTTGAGAAATGTACCTCATGTGGAAAATAACAAGACATCATAATGACGAATTAAACGAAAAATTTGTTTATCTCATTCTGTTAGCATAAATATATATATGCTAGCCAATATATAGTGTAAAGTTGAGAGGCATAGTAATATAATGCATATAATTACAAAATAAAGCAACAATATATTATAAGATTTTATTATATTATATTTCCATAGTTGTTCAAAGTTCATTCAGAATATTCTTATTTAGTTTTGTCCTAACATTATTAGAACCAATATCATTAATTGAAACATTCATTTCATAGTTTTATGATGTATTGTTTTGAGGTATTATTCTTTATGTTACATGCAAAATATTTTTTTTTCTAAACATTTATTGTACATCTTGCATCAAATGATAAAGATAGAAACTATTATAAATTTTTTTGAACTAAATACACATGAGTACAAAAGTCTTTTTAAATTATTTCTGGAATCACGTTATAAATGATTTATCTGATTTGATAAAATTGAGATTTGAATAAATGTATAAATTAATATTTATAATTAAAATGTGTTTTAATATTTCAACTTTCATATTTGTAATTATAATAGTCTAATGAATAAATAAATAAATAAATACAATGTTATCCATTCAAATAAAATTAAAACTTAAATGCAATTAAATTTATTTCCATTTAGAAAAGTATTTTTAAATTAAACCAATTCTAATCTTAAAATCTTTTAATGTGTAGTATTTTCCAGTTTGCAATTTGCCAGCTCAGCCAATTGGATAATGACATGCACTGTGTAGCATCGGAGTGTGTTGCTTGTTTTCCCCTGGAGGCCAAAACCCCAATACCCAATACAACCTATAAAAGTATCTCTTATACGTGTAGCATTGGAGTGCATTGTTTGTTTTGTCCAGGAGGCCAAGACTCTAGTAGCCAACCCAACCCTGGAAAGTGGCTCTTATCATTCTGTTCCTGTCATTTTGATCTCCAACGTAAAATTCCTGATGGGAAATAAATCAGATCCCAAAGTCTGTTTCGCTAACAACTGTCAATTTGTTTATTTTTTGGTGAATTCTTTCTCATTGAGGATTGCAATTACTAAACTATACTTTTTTCCATTGTTTTGTAGGCTGGTGCTACTGCTGTGCCCCCTCCCCGAATTGGTATTGTTTTGTTTTAGTGTTAAGTGTTTTTTCATCTTTAATGTACATTTTTACACTTTCTAATAGCATTTTGTTTTCATTTTGTAGATTCTTCTCTTAGGGCTTAGTTTATCTACTGTTTAGTTGTTTTTCATTTTCAAATTGTTAAAATTTGTGCAGGGAAGAGAGAGGGTGAGAATGAAGATGAGCAGCAAGTGAATGCAAAGAAGCAGAAGAGAGATGAGGTTGCAGAGGAGCAAAGGATTATGGATGAAATTGTTTCAGATGATTACTTTGCAGATTTTGAACCAGATAAGGTATTTATTTGACATGAGTATTAGGATTTTATTTGATGCATGATAGACTTTAATTTTGTGCCAGTATAGGTATATTGATGTTTTTTATTTTCCCTGTTTGTGTTTTATTTTTGTTTTGGGCTAGAATTCTGAAGCTAAAAAAGACACCCTCAGTAAACAGGAGAAGAAAGGAAAACCTGATAGTGCAAACTGTTCCAGTTCTTTGGAGTCATTGGCTGATGGTTCTGAGGAGGATGCAGTGAGTAAATGAATTTCTCACAAAGATGCAACTATTGAGCACTTTTAAATCGACAGCAGTTGCTTTTTTGATGGTTGGAATACTTTGGTTGTGTGGCTATGATTTCTTGTTATTGTTTTTGAGCACCAAATCCTAAGAGGATCGGCCTAATGCTAGAAAGAAGAAATTTTAATCAAGTCAAATCTCTCGAGGGTATAACTATGGTCTTGATTCGTACAGAAGGTTTGATGAAGGCATCACAAACTGAGTGATTGGTTTCTTTGTCATTGGTTGGTTCTTTTACTACAATATATGAATTAAGGAGCATTGGTTAATTTTTGGCAAATGAATTACTCTGTTCATTGGCAGGGATTCTTTACAGGATGACAAATGGTCTATTTGATGCCTTGTTTTGCTATATCTAGTAGATAAACTGTTATGTTGAGTTTGACAAAGTTTATATCGTGTCAATTTCAGGGGAATATGGATATTGATGAGGGTTATAATTCTGAAGAATGTAGTGAAGAAACACAAGAGAAGATGCAAGTTTTGGTAAATAAATTGCTCACTGGACCAACTTTTACCCACTATATATGTAATGGCATTTTGTTATTTCTTCATATCTTTTAATTGCTTTTCAATCTTATTCTGTTCTGAAGATGGACGCTTGCATCAAATGCTCAACAAGATGATTTAAAAAATGTTGAAAATGATTCTTAGTAATAGTTCAGATGATGACAATGAAAGTGATGGCACTGGCTCTGATGTTATTGAAAAGCCACATATGGTTACAAATGTGACAATCTTGGACATTGTACATATAATTGTTTATTTTGAAAGTTAAATATCTTATCACCTTTCTTTTTCATTGCAGCCTGTAAAAAGTTCAGAGAACAGTGAGAAAGGAATTGAGGAAAAAGACTCTAAAGCTCCTCAAGAAAATGTAATCATTTCATAATGAATTTTCTCAGATCTGCTAAAAGTTCCATTGTTATGAGTTATTGGAATATATAGTTTACTTGTGTGGAAGGTGTTAGGGATGTGGAGATGGTTGGTACTGCTACTGTAATTGAACAATATCAAATCTGTCATATAACATGTTATTTCCTTAAATTTTGCAGCCTAAAATGCTAGCTACACCAAATGAACGAAATGCTGGATCGAAGACAATAGTAACTAGAAACTTGTCATACAGTGTGGAACGAGCTGATTTGTGTGTATTATTTTTCATGCAGGTGCTTTTTGATTATTTTCTGTTCTATTTTTCTAATTCAAAAATTATTCAGGGAAAATCTTTTCAAACCATGTGGAGAAGTTATTGATGTTCGTCTACATACGGATGTTGAAGGGAGGTTTAGAGGCTTTGGACATGTTGAGTTTGCAACAGCAGAAGCAGCACAAAAAGTAAGCTTTGTGACCTTGTGTGGTTTGTGCAAATAATTTTAGAACTTCCAAAAGCTTTTCAAGGATAGTTGTACCTTTGCAAGAAACAGTTCCATTTACTTGTCAAGGATAACATTTTAATATTTTGATTTATTGAAATATTTTTCTCATTCCTAGTGTTTTCAATGAATTTGATTCCTGAGGCAAATTGCCACCCTGTACTTAGCTGTGGTTAAGGCTTTATTGTTTTTGATATTGCTAAAACTTGCAATTTTTGTAGGTGTGGTACTGGTATCCGTTCAAGGTTGTCTTCCATTATATATTATATATATAGATAGCCTTATTAGATAGCCACAGTTCTGTTCTGGAAGGGTGTGAGCCTTATCTTCAACTAGTTCTTTGGCTTTCTAATCCATGCATCTCACATGTATTAGATAGCCACAGTTCTGTTCTGTCTGTTGATAGGTTGTATTTTTGTTTTACATGTATCTTTTTCTATCATATATATATATAAATATATTCTTTGCTGAGCAAAAAAAAATATAGATAGCCTTGTCATTGAAATCTAATGTTGGAATGGCATTATAATTGTGCGTATATTTAGTTCATGAGTGAATATCATTGTATTGTGGATGGGAGGGGAGGTGCATGACTATGCAGTGGAAAGGAAGTGCCTCCTGATCTGTTTTGGAAAAATGTATTGTACCTGTTTAGAATCGATTTTAAATATTCTGTATTTATTTTATAATGGAAACAATATATAATTTATAGGAACAAAATCTCCTATAATCAATTGTATGTATTATTTTGAGACTATATAATAAAGTCACCGCTGTGTATTTTAGACACATGGTATTCACCTAATCTGTCCCTCTATTTTTCCTTTTCAGCATGGTTTCTTAGTGATGGAGGGTTGACATTGATATTTCTAGGGTTTATTACATACATGCATATGTATGTATATATATGTCTGTCTATGGTTGGGTGTACACACACACACATGTTGATACATACATACATATATATATATATATATATATTATATACACATATGTAAAGACACCTTGGGCTTTGTTCATCAACCATTTCGTTACGGTGAATATCAATGGAGAAGAGTATGTTATGAAGATTGTGGAGGAAACTTGTTATAGCTGCCCAAAATGCACGTGGAAGATTGACCTCCTTGGACTTGTCGAAGGAGATCTCTTCCAGTGAAAGCGAGATCAGGCCAGATGCTGCATCTGTTTGCTCGCAGTTTGATGGCAAAATACCATGGTGGGTGATGGCGGAGGAAGATTGGAGAGAGGTGGTGGCCGTTGAGTGGAGACCAGCAGCAGAGGAAGAAGGTGATGGTGGCAGTGGCACGGACAACAGAGATGGTGGTGACAAAGATCCTTTGACTGTTGGTGGTGGCCCGACCAACACGTTGACCTCAGTCAACCAAGCTACCATGGTCTAGGATTCGTTCATGGAAGGGCCCATTGAAACACGTGGGCTTGCACAACAGGAGGTAAGCTTGATAGTTGTCAGTGATGCTTTTGGTGTTGGCCAGGAGGGTTCAGCTATGGTAAACGAAAGGAGGGCTGACAATGACAGCAGTATACTGAAAGTGAGGGGAGAAGATGAACTACCTTTTCGTTTCTCTTGCTTTTGGCATAGGGGGCCCCGGCGGGAGACCCGCACGACGGGCTATAAGCTCAGTGGTAGAGCGCGCCCCTGATAATTGTTTGCACAAGTATAACATATAAAAAATACAACCTATCAATCAAGCAAAACAGAACTGTGGCTAGCTAATACATGCGATGAGCATGTATTAGAAAGCCAAAGATCTTGCTGAAAATAGGGCTCGCCCACCTCCAAAAAAGAATACACTTCTGTTAGACCCTCCCCAAAGTGCAGAAACCTTCCTTAATATGACTAGACCAGAAGTGGAAAGGGATATTAAATCCTTTCTCAAGGTTAGATAACCATGACCAGCAGAAAAATAAAGCATCCTCCAGCAGCTTTTGTCCATTGAAGCTGACACCATGGAACACAATCCGATTTCTATGGTGCCATATGCACCATGACAAAGCTATCCAACATATCTTCCATCTCTTGATCATGAGATCATTGAGACCGCAGTAGGCATGCTGTAGGAAATGTTCTTTTGGATTTATCGGGAATACCCCTTGAATGTTTATCCAATTCATCGACTCCCACCATAGTGGCATAATCTTAAAACAGTTGAAAAATAAATGTGGTGCATCCTCTTCATCATTCCTACAAAAAAGACAGCTGTTATCAGATATTGGTATATTCCTTCTGCTTAGATTCTTCTTAGTGGGCAAACGATCCCTCAGCAGCCTCCAGGCAAAGCATGAGGCTTTACTAGGGATATTTAGCTTCCACATATCTTTGAACACCCTCTCAGCTCAAAGAATCCTGCAGCTGATCATGTAGCTGTAGACCTTGTAGCTCTTCTATAAATTTTATGGCTGCTGCTATCTCACCCTCCATAAAGCACCTCCTCCACCTAAACTTCCATTCCCTTCCTGCATTGGATAAAGTCCCCATCTGTTGGATACTGTTCTGCTGTTGCTGAGAAATTAGGAATAATCTAGAAAGTAGGTAATAATTTTAAGGGGGAACCACATAAGTCTGGAATTAAAGGGAGCAGAGGGGGGTGTCCAGTCACTCACTTCTGGAAAAGACACCAACTCAGAACACGTCCCCTTAGAAGAAGACGTGACTGTCCAAGACAAAATTGAAGAACTGAACTTAGGCCTAAAGTCTAACGGGCCTCAGTCAGTATGGAAAGTTTACATTAGGACAAGAAAATACAAAGGGGGAAATGGGCCTGGTGTGGTGGGAGAAGAAAAAGAAAATTATGAAGACACCAGCCTCCGTAAAGACATTGGCTGTGCTGATGCTAGACCAACAAATGTTTTTAAAGCCTGCTTCTCCTACTCTAGATGGAGGAAGTGGCCTTAAAGAAGTTGCCATGTGGGATGCTAATGTGAAAGGGGTGTATATTGAAGGATCAACTTCAAGCTCAATATACAAGAGCCCAAGAAGCTGTGATGCAATGATGGATGCTGCATGCACTTGGGAATTGGCTAAAAACATGGGAGCTAACTGTGGGAAGGACGAAAATGGATTGCTGTCCAGAATGGTTGTTTTAGATGGAAGAGACAAGTCTGAATTTGAGAAGCTGGGAAAAAGGTAGGGTAATTAATGAAGTAATTACCTACAACATTAGAGGTTTGACGGTTTTTAAATGGGGAGCAGTAAGGAAATTAGTGATAAAAGAGCCGGTGTATATGCTATGTCTACAGGAAACTAAGAAGGAAATGGTGGACAGAACTATGTGTCAAGCTCTGTGGGGGGATTCAGAGGTGAAATGGGCAGCTAATCCAACAGCAAACAGTGCTGGTGGCATCTTATGTGTATAGAGCGAATCATATTTTGTGCTAGAGGAGGCTATTGGCAGTGGATTTATTTTACTAGAAGGTACTTGGAAAGGCGATGGCGAAAAAATCACAATTGTAAATATATATTCCCATTGCGATGCAAATCTGAAAAGAAACCTGTGGGATCAGATTAGACAATTAAGAAGTTCAAGTCATATCAAATTGTGGTGTATAGCTGGCGATTTCAACTATGTAAGGAGATCGTCAGAACGAGTGGGGGTTGGCCAAAGAGAGCAATGAGGGGGGATCATGACAGAATTTAATGACTGGATAGCAGATTTAGAAGTTGAGGATGTGCCAATTGTAGGTCGCAAATTCACTAGTATAGGCCAAACGGGACAGCTAAAAGCCGGCTGGATAGAATTCTTGTATTTGTTGAATGGTTCTCTAAATGGAGTGAAAGTACACAATTCATACTGGTTAGGAATTACTTAGACCACTGTCCAATTCTACTGAAATCAATCATTGTTGATTGGGGTCCAAAGCCATTCAAGACCCTAGACTGCTGGTTTCAAGATAAATCCTTTAGGAAGACAGTTCGGATTGTTGGAGTCAAAGCTCAGTACAAGGGTGGGGAGGTTTTGTATTAAAAGAAAAACTGAAGATGTTAAAATAGAGATTAAAAATGTGGAATAGAGAGCAGTTTGGGGATACTCAGCAAAAGCTAAAGAGGGCAGAGCAAAAACTCAATGAGCTGGAAAAGAAAGGGGAGGAAAGAGATTTCACTGAGGAGGAAATCAGGCTGAGGAAGGAGCTACAGGAAGAAGTTTGGGTGATAGTGCACTCAAAAGAATCCATTATGAGGCAAAAAGCAAGAATGAAGTGGTTGAAAGAGGGGGATTGCAATTCTAGATTCTACCACATGTTAGTCAATTGGAAACAGCACAAAAACATGTTGAGAGGGATTTTCATTGGCGGGTGTTGGGTAGAGGAGCCAAACAGAGTAAGGGAGGAAGTCAAACAATTCTTTATGAAAAGGTTTGAAGAATCGTCATTTGAGAGACCAAGGCTAGATGGTGTAGAATTCAAGACCATGAATTAGGAGGAAAATGTAAAATTGGTGGCCAGATTTGAGGAGGATGAGGTAAGGGCAGTGGTGTGGGAATGTGGAAGTTCCAAGAGTCCAGGACCTGATGGACTAAATTTTAAGTTCATTGAGGAATTCTGGGACTTAATGAAAATGGATGTCTTGTGCTTCTTGGACAAATTCCATGCAAATGGGCGCTTCCCGAAAGGCAGTAATGCATTCTTCTTGGATTTGATTCCAAAGGTTTGGGATCCTCAAAATTTAAACGACTACAGACCTATATATCTTTGATAGGTTGTATTTACAAGATTGTCGCCAAGATCCTGACCAAAGGCTAAAGAAGGTCATGGCCACCACCATTGATGAACATCAGAGTGCCTTTATAGAGGGAAGACATCTTTTGCACAGCGTGGTGGTTGCTAATGAGGTTTTTGATGAAGCAAAAAGGGGAAGAAAAAGTTGTATGGTCTTTAAAGTCGACTATGAAAAAGAATATGGCTTTGTATGTTGGGATTTCTTCATCTATATGCTGAGGCGGATGGGATTTTGCGAGAAATAGGTGATGTGGACTGCTAGGTGTTTGAAGTCTTCTTCTGTCTCAGTCTTGGTGAATGGATGTCCCACTGATGAGTTCTCTCCTCAAAGAGGACTCAGGCAGGGGAATCCACTAGCCCCCTTTTTATTTAACATTGTTGCTGAAGGCCTGACGAGCTTAATGAGGGAGGCACAAAAGAAAAATCTATTCAAAGGCTTCTTAGTTGGCAGAAATGGGGTGGAAATCAGCATTCTCCAATATGTTGATGATACGGTATTTTTTGGTGAAGCGACTATGTCTCTCATGTGAAGGCGATCAAAGCAATGTTAAGGAGCTTTGAGTTGGCATCGGGTTTGAAAATAAATTTTGCTAAGAGCAGTTTTGGGGCATTTGGGAGATCAGATCAATGGGTCAGGTCTGCCACGGGATACCTTAATTGTAGACTCTTGTCATTGCCTTTTTCTTACCTGGGAATCCCCATAGAGGCAAACCCAAGACGTAGTGAGATATGGGATCTGATTATCTCTAAGTGTGAGAGAAAACTTTCAAAGTGGAAACAGAGAAACTTATCTTTTGGGGGAAGGGTGACTTGGATAAAGTCAGTCCTTAACTCAATACCTATTTTCTTTTTTTCCTTTTTCAAGGTACCTAAGAAGGTGGTGGATAGGTTGGTGTGGCTACAACGATTGTTTCTTTGAGGTGATGGAGAGGGGCAGAGGAAGCTGGAGTGGGTGAAGTGGGACACAATATGTCTCCCTAGGGAGAAAGATGGTCTAGGGGTGCGGATCTTGCGTCTTTTAACCGAACATTACTCGGTAAATGGCGTTGGAACCTATTTCATCATACTGGCGCTTTATGGGCAAAGGTTTTCGAGTCGAAGTATGGGGGATGGAGGAATTTCGATGAGGCGAGGAGGAATCACAAGGAGTCGATAAGGTGGCGAGACTCTTGTCTTGTGTGCGGCTCGGAGGAGGAAGGTGGGTGGCTCAATGAAGGTGTGAAGCGGAAAATAGGTTGGGGGTCACGGGTAAAGTTTTGGGAAGATAAGGTGGAGGGAGGATGAGCTGTCTTTGATGGAAAAGTACCGGAGACTTTACTGTATATCTCAATAGCAACACCACACTATTCAGCAGATGGGTGTTGAGGAATCGTGGGAATGAAATTTTGAGTGGTGGAGGATGATGTTGGAAGGGGAGATGGAACTAGCAGCTAGCTTTATGGAGAACATTGAGGAGTTGAGGATTCAGCCTAATCAACAGGATAGATGGATTTGGAAGGGGGATGTGAATGGGCTGTACTCAGTGGGAAGTGGATATCATCTGCTTAATAAAGTGGTGGCGGATGAAAATGACGATGGAGCATTCACACTCATCTGGAAAATGAAAATTCCAAGCAAGGTTGCACACTTTGTTTGGAGGCTGGTGAGGGATAGACTGCCAACAAGAGCAAACCTAAGGAGAAGGAATATGCAGCTAGATGATTCTACTGCCCGTTTTGTTCGAGTCATGAGGAGGAAACGTCCCACTCTTTTTTTGTCTGCCAAAGAATAATCCCGTAATGGTGGGAGAGTCTTGCATTGATAGAAGTTGTATCAGTGTTCCCTGGATCACCAAAGGAACACTCTTTACAGCATTCTTACTGTAAGGAACCAAGAATAGTCCATAACAAATGGCAGATTTGGTGGGTTGCCCTCACATGGTGCATTTGGAATCTCAGAAACAGAGTTGTTTTCTCAAATGAGGAGTTTAATGGACAGAAATTGATGGAGGATGCAATTGTCTTCTGCCGGACATGGCTTCAATATTTAAATAATGATTTTGAGCTGCCATTCCACTTTTGGGCCAGTAATATTAAATCTGGATTCTTGTACAGGGGAGGGACTAGGCCATAGATACTTTTTGTAATGGGTATTCCAGTGTGCCCAGGGATGGGGATTATGGTATTCTAATATCTATAGCATATTTCCATACCATAATCTTACATTGATAACTTGCACAATGGGATGTACAGATTTTAGTACTACTTGTACTGATTTATATATATATATATATATATATATATATATATATATATATACATACATACTTTTTCTGATAAAACACACACACACACACACACATATATATATATATTTATACACACATATATAGTTTGTATGGCATGTGTTGCTATGCCTTGTTCTCATCTCTGCTATTATGCTGAACCCCTGTTCTGAGTGAAGACATTTACCTGAGAATCAATTATTGCTTTTGTAATCACAGGCTCTTCAGTTAAATAATACGGAGTTGTTAAGATGCCGCATCAGAGTTTATCTAGCTCCACAAAAGCATAAGCATACTGCCAATAGAAGGTAGTTTACGGGGTCTAATAAAATTGTTCAAGAGCATCCTTCTTTTTACTGTCTGGTGACAAATTTTCCACCCAATAACATTAATTGAAATTTGTTACAAAAACATTCTCAATTTGAATTGACGAACATTTTTTTATTGTTCCCATGCATTTGCAAATATTGCCGTGTCTAGTTATGAATATACTTTTTGTTACTTGGATAAGCTTAAAAAAACAAGGCACACTCTTGACATTTTTTAAAAATTTGTTTCATAAACTACTTTTTCTATCGCATGAGAAAAACATTAAAACAGTTTCTTTGTCATAAGCTTATCTAATTATTATCATTCTTTCAAACATTTTTATTATTAAATATATGATCAATTATGTTTTTAGTCTCTAAACTTTTTCAGAATTCTGTTTTTAGACCCCGGACAAAAAGTTTGACCTGTCAAAGTTCCTAATCTTTCATTCTATTGCCACTTTTGGTCCTTGCCATTAATTTTCACCATTAAATGATGACATGGCATTAATGCTTTAAATAATTTTTTACGTTTTGTGGAGGCTCAACTTTTGGCAGTTCTAAACCGGCAGAAAATCCTTCACAATAGTCTTTAATGAATAGAAACCATTTTTTGGTAGTATAAAAACTGCCAAAAATTGCTGCTCCCTTCTTCAGCAAGTTAGAACCACTTCCACTTCCATAACCTTTTCATATTGCAAATCGCAACACAAGCGATCAATAAATTCCAATACACGCACACATTAGAATATTTTCTAATCCAAAAGGAAAATGAAAGTGAAATTGGTTACGAAGATTGTGAGTGATTCTAAATGAAAAATTCCTATTCCTATGCATGCTGGCAAAGTTTGTGGAAATTTTTCCAGTTACAATGAAAATTTTGTCTTTCATTTACTTTCAAAGATTAATTAAATGAAAGGGAAATTCAATGATAGAGATTGAGACTCAAGTACTTTTGCTTGCTCTATGCCATGGATTTGTCTCCTATTCCACTACTGATGAGTTAAAAAGCTGCGTGGTGAAAAATTTCAATGAAACAAAATTGGCCCTCTGAGATCGTCGACGGACCACCGTTGAAACCATCGATCAAGAATTTGTAACCATTAACACGCAAAATCACCATGTCAGATTTGCTTTGAGCCCTTCTCTCGTGTGCGTTTTCTAGCACCACTGGAATCACCACAATTGTGCAGTGCCGTCATCCGTCTCCACGTGTTTTGAAACATTCATCACTTCCTTCTTTTGTGCGTATTTCACCACCAGTGACCCAGATTGGTGACGAACGCTTTGGGGTGGGTCTCATGGCCTTCGGGTTCTAATGTTCGTTGGGGCTGCGTTTTGCGTTGCAGGTCAACTAAAATCATGGGGGCTGCGATGTTTAATAAATGTTGCAAAGGTAGAATCCAGGCAGTGCGGATCTGGTTCAACGATTGCCGTTTAGTGTTCGAAGTGCTGGAGTTTGGAGAAATAAAATCAAAGAGGGTTGTTGCGATTTTGGCAAGTATACCGATCGTTCCAAGTAATAAAGTGATAAATAAGATATCGTTCCCTCGAGGATTGATGCACCAATTGTATTATAACTAGTATCTAAAAGTTGGATAAACAAATGTTTGGTAAAATAATGTTTTGTATGTTGGGATGAGTGAATGTAAAAACAAGAATTAAGAAACAATAAGTGATTATAAACAACGAAGCTTGGTTTTACAACGATATAAGGGAGAGAGTAGTCAGGGCACACGCACTCGATCATTCCCACCTTCTTAATTTGGATTGTTTACTACACTCAATTACTCAAGTTACTCAGCTTATGCATCTTCATAAAGAATTTTAATCAAGTCCTAATTCCTTAGTTACATTAACCTTTTAAACCATTTAAAAACCCTAATTCCTTTGTAGCTTTCCTGAGGTAAAGCATTAAGTTGACACATTAAATCATCCGCAAACATACACCTCTATTCCTAGATAATGTAAAGAATGTTACTTTACCAAAGTCAGAGCTTAGAACCCCAATATTCCTATTGTGAACCCTAGCTCTCAACACCATATTAGAATGATCAAGTCTAATAAAGAGATATAATCTATTCAAAGCAAGGTAAAGTAAAATAACTTGACATAAAAGAATAATAGCACCCAATCCAATCCAAAGGGAGTTTACATCAAGTGTATGGCCCTAACTACAAATATGAACTAGCCAAACCTATTCATGGTTGGCCCTGATAGCACAGAAAGAAGCATGCCCAGCTGAAGAATAAACAAGAAGAAGAAGAAGGAGAAGAAGCTCCCACTTGATCTTCCAACTCCAAGCCCTAGCTAAGCACTTCCAAGCCCTTCAAAACCCTTCACTCTTGGTATTTTCGTGCAAAAGTCCTTCTCTTAGTAGTGGGTTTCTCCATTTATACTTGAGAAGTGAATTACCCAAAATATCCTCAACAGAGTGCATAGTGCTGCAGAATCCGTGTCCCACGCTGATCGCGCCATCCTCGCGCTGATGGCGCTGCCATTCTTCAAGTCTGGCGCGATTCAGCTGATCGCGCCAAATCACAGAGAGTTTTGTATTGGCTTTCCTTTAATGGCGTGGATGGCGCCATTACTCACGCCGGTAGTGCCAAAAGTCAGAGGATTTTGGAATGAAAGGCATTTCCGGCACGACTAGCGCTAGATTCACGCTATTAGCGCTGGTTGGCAGTGAGGACTGCCTTTGATTCTGCTGATGGGTGCGGTTGGCGCCATGTTTCGCGCCAGATTCTTTTGTCTTGATTTGCTTTCTCTTGACCTCTTCACTTCTTCTGGCAATTTTCAACTATTTAAACACATAAACTGAGTGAAAGCATGATTGAGAAGGAGTTATCAACATTTCTATCAATTGTAAGCAATTATCAATCATTTGTAATCAATTGGTGACTTATTTTAGCTTGGAAACACTATATGCTAGGTGTATATCAAGGGTCGAGTTTGGGCTTGCGGGTCATGAGTGTGAGAGATTTGGGGGTTAGGGTATTAGTGATTTGAGGAGTGTACCAATTTTTGGCGGTTTTAGACCGCCAGAAAACAAGCTGTCACAAAAGTAATAAAATATTAATAAAATTAACACCATGTCATCATTTAATGGTGAAAGTTGACTGTGGGGACCCAAAGTAGTAACAGAAGGAAAGATTAGGGACTTTGACCAGTCAAACTTTTGTTTAGGGACTAAAAACATAATTCTGAGAAAGTTTAGGGACTAAAACACAATTAACCCTTAAAAGTACATTATTTTCAAAGCACAAACAAATGAGCCTATAATCTCTTATGTTGGCTCTTTTAAATATGTTGCCTTATGAGCACATCTCTTTACAGCTTCCGTGTTAATTCTAGCAACATGAGTCACTCATTTCAAAGGAATGAAAGAACTCAGCCTGTGAAAGGTTCAGAGATTTCAGGGGACTGTGAACAAGAAACTAAGGTAAAAGCCTCCAGAACTTGTATAATGCATATACCTAGGGCTGCTGAAACTTCATTTGTTCCATGACTTGTTTGAATGCCTCATAACATCAATATTATATCTTAAAATGTTGTAGAGTATCTTAGAAATTATCTCTTGGGATTAGTTAATGTAATTCCATAGCTTCCATGATTTCTAATATTTTATGATTTGTTTTCTTATTTAGTTTGGATTATTAGTATGAATAGGGGTGAGTGTTTAAGGTTTTATCATCATATTATCTTATTATAAATTATAATACAGCACAATACGCAAGTAAATATTATTCATTAATCTCTTTTCTTTGTATTCTCTCCATGCATTCCTAAAATATCATAATTTCAACTTGACTTTGAAGTATATACTCCCTTCAGTCCTACCCAATTAACTAATTCACAAGGATTGAGAAAATTAGGTATTTTAGGTAGTAACATTAAATTTGTCCTAAATTTACATGTTCTTTAAAAGTTACCCTTAACATTAATGAGACATACTTGTATTCTTTTTTTCAAATATTTTTATTGACTTCAATTCTATCAATCTCTCTAACCTAATATATTTATTGCTTTAATTTTGACTGACAATGTATGTGAAGAAGCGAAGTAAAGTTTCAAAAATTCTCTCTATAGTCTATACAAGGAAAAGTTAGACACCAAAGAGCCTAAGACATTATTGCACCTCACCTACTATTTATTGAACTCAGAGAAATGACTAATAATTAAGGGTATTTTGTAAAAAAATAATTAATGTAGCAGACATTCTAGATTAGTTCTTATAAAAAAGGACCAAACCAAACCTCTAATTTGGTTCTTATAAAAAGGGAGCAATTGACTTGAGTGAAAGAAGTTAAGGATATGGAGATGATTGGTGCAGTCTCCATCAGAAAGAAAGCTATAACTGAACAGTATCCCCTCTCCCTGCAATGTAAACTATCAAATCTGTCATATAATATATTATTTCCTGGAATTTTTTGCAGTCCAAAATAATTGCTAATTGCAAAGAACAAAGTGCTACTTCAAAGACAATATATGCTTCAAACTTGGCATACAGTATGGAGCAGGATGATATGTATGTATTATTTTTCTTGCTGGTGGTTTTTTGATTATTTTCTGTACTGTTTTTCTAATTTCGATATTGTCCAGGGAATTTCTTTTCAAAAATTGTGGAGAAATTGTTAATATCCGCCTACATACAGATCATAACGGGCGGTTTAAAGGCTATGGACATGTTGAGTTTGCAACCACAGAAGCTGCACAAAAAGTAAGCTATATCATGTTGTATAGCCTGTGCAAATCATTTTAGAACTGCCAAAATCATTTCAAAGATAGTTGTATCTTTGGAAGCAACAATTGCATATATTTATTTCATTGGTAAAGTTTTAACAAATTGGTTTATTGAAATATTTCGCATTCATCATATTTTCAATGAAATTTATTAAATCTAATAACTGAAGCAAATTGCTACACTGTAATTATTTGTGGTCGAAACTTTATTTCTGTTGATATTGCAAAATGCCTAAACCTGCATTTTTTACAGGCATGGTATTAGTTCACGTTTGTTTATAGCCTTGTCTTTGGAATCTAATGTTGGATTGGCATCGTAAATGTGCATATATAAATATCTGGGTGATGTGTGAATATCATGATGTTGTGGATGGGATGTGCATGGCTGTGAGTAAAAGAAGAAATTCCTCCTAATCTGTTTTTTTGTAAAAATTTGTTCAACCTTTGATTGTAATGATCCTACTTGTATCATTGCTATGATCTTATACAATATATTTGGTGGAGATGACTTGCAAACATTTTGTTTGTTTGTATTATTATATAATGCATTTTGATGATATGGAATTAATAAGTATTGGCCAATAGTTCATGTAATTTTTTTTTTTTCAATTCATGTCATGGTATATTGTTTTAATTGGTTGATAGGTTACAACTTGTTTTTGTGATGTAGGGTGGTGTTAGACTCAAGAATTAAACACACTGGATTTTGAATAAATAATTGAAATAATCTGATTTGATTACAAACATGAAAAACACAAAGTTCCCCCTAGCAAGGATTTTCCACCTACAAAACACTAGAAACTACAATTTGACACCTTAATTTCCTTCAACAATTTGACACCTTGATAAAAAATAATTTATACCAATCAGCCTATTAAATATGTTTTTATTTTTCTTAACAGTATTTAGATTTTTTTTTTGAAAAACATGGGTTCAAATTGGTTCTTTACACCGGTTTTGGACCAGTTCTCACCAGTTCTGAGAACACCCTATGTTTTAGAGTTAACGGACCGGTCAACAGGCCGGTTCCCGATTGAACTGGCTGGTCTAGTTTTCAAACCTATGTGAATTAATTTAAAAGAACTGCATAATAACGGCCTAATTCTGAACATGGCCTATCAATGCCTCTTGACACAAAAGTATCCTCATCATCAATTTCGTTTTTATATTTCCATTTCCTATTTTCATTTTCTTGTTCACATCATCATCTTGCCTTTTCGAGCCTTCCACTCTCGAGTACATCCTCGTTAAGAAATAAACACTGAATTGTTAACAAATAGAAATAGTCAGGTTTTTTGGCCAGATTTGGGTACAAACATGGAAGAAACACAGGGTTTCCATAACAAGGGGTTTCATCCTTCAAAACACTAGAAATAACAATCTGATACCTTAATTCTGTCACAACCTATTTAACACTATATATATATGTATGTATGTATGTATGTATATGTATGTATATATAATGTATTGCCTTTTCTATGTCTCATCATGATCTGTTGGCTATGCTTGTTGAACCCTTTTTCTATGCAAAGACATTTAGCTGAAAATCAATTTTCTTTTGTAATCACAGGCTCTTGAATTGAATAATAAAGTATATTTGGGACGTCATGTTGGAGTTTTTATGGCTAAAGGAAAGGGTGAATATACCTCCAATAAAAGGTAATGTACACATATAATGAAACTGTGCAATTGCTTGCGTCTGGTCACTGTTTGTTGACAAAAATTCCACTTACTAGCACTGGTGTAAAATCTCTTACGAAACATGTTCATTTGGAATTGGAGGATATTTTTATTTTTCCCATTCAATTTTTATTTTATTTTAAAATTTTAACTATGTACTCTTTTTGTTTAGGGTTCCTGGATAAACTTTGCATAGATAGGAAGAGGGAGTAAAGAGAGAGAAAGAGACATGTGAGAAAACTGTAATTGGACACCCTTCAATGTATAGTGGTCCTCATATTTATATAACTAGGTTAAGAGAGTAGTGCATAAGAACACTTCCCCTCAAGCTGGAGCCTTAATATAGTTGAAACGGACTGTTTTTATTAATTTGTGTCGTGCAAATTACATTCTCTAATCATGCTGGAGACATTGACGGTGTCTCCCAACGGAAGTGGAGAGTGTAGAACACCGGAACGGACCTGCTCTGTTACCATCTTAAGATTAATGCATTTTTATAATCTCTTACTCAACAAATATATATATATATATATATATATATATATATATAAACTTTACAACAGATAATAAAACACTTTTTCTTAACAATAAGAACATGTGGGCCGAGCTCATATACTCAAGACTAAATCTTATTGACTTCTATGATAATAAGTAATAACTCTCAACACTTTGAAAAACAAGTGGTTTAGTGAGATAGTTATCTATTTTTTTATCTTTTCATATTTTTTTTTTTTATCAGCAAAGATAATATATGTATTAGATAAAACAGTACAAGAAGTACTGCAGAGCATACAACCTAGCAAGAACAAAATTAGAACCTAGTTGGCTTAGAACATGAAAACATGAAGGAAGCCAACTGAGTTTTGACTTAAAGACTAGGGTAACAAAAGGAAAAAATACATCTTAGGCCCTCCCCTGAAATCCAAAACAGTCCTTCATGTGACTGGACCAATGATGAAAAGGAATATCAAAACCACTCTCCAAATTTTTGAGCCAAGACCAACAGGGAAAAATAGTATCCTCCAACAACTTCTGACCATTAAAGACTTCGTTGTGGAAGACAATTCTATTCCTATGGTGCCAAATACTTTTCATCATAAACTGCGTTTTCTAGCTTTATCTGAAATAGACACATTTTTTTTGGAAAGCTTATCTTATTATTATAGAGTTTTAAACATTTTTTTAATTAGAAAAAATTACTCATTTGGTCCCTATATTTGCACAAACCTTACCTTTTAGTTCTTACACTTAGAAATCATTCTTTTTAGTCCCTCTACTTATTTTGGCTCATTTCTATATCTTCCATTAATATATTCTCATTGCTGTTTCCTTGTTAATATTTTTAGCAGCTGGAGCAAGTCATTCCACCAGAGTGAACAAACTAAGCCCATCAAAAGTACAGAGAGTTCAGAATACTGTGAGGAAGAGGTTGAGGGAAAAGCCTCCAATAGTTATTGGGAAAGTGTAAGCATTTCATTATGCATTTGCTTATATTGGAGTATATAGTTGTCTTGTGTGAAATGGTTAGGAATGTAGAGATGGTTGGTGCTTCCTCCATTGAAAAGAAAGTTGTAATTGAACAATATGCTCAGTAGTCAGTTCCTGCAATGTAAATGATCAAATCAGTTATATTCTATGTTATTTCCTGGAATTTTGCAGTCCAAAAGGGTAGCTACTCTGAAAGAACCAAATGCTCCACCAAAGACAATATATGTCAGAAACTTGTCATACAGAGTGGAACGGGCTGATATGTATGTAATATTTTTCATGCAATTACTTGCTGATTATTTTCTGTACATTTTTTTATAATTTCAAAAATTTTCAGGGAAAATCTTTTCAAAGAATGTGGAAAAATTGTTGATGTTCGTCTACATAGGAATCACGATGGGAGGTTAAATGGCTTTGGACAAGTTGAGTTTGCAACAGCAGAAGCTGCAAAAAAAGTAAGTTGCTTTTGTGACTTTATGTAGTCTGCAAATGTTAGTATTGTAATATGAATCTTCTTATTCATTCATTCAGATTGAAACCCAAAGGGTTCATTATATACAACTAATTCTAATATTCTAGAATATTCCACAACTTATTGTAAGACTCTAGAATATTCCACAACTTATTCTAGTACTCTAGAATATTCCACAACTAATTCTAATACTCTAGAATATTCCACAACTAATTCTAATATTCTAGAATATTCCACACTCCCCCTCAAGTTGGGAGATATATATTAATCATTCCCAACTTGCTAATTAAATTCTCAAAAGTGGGCTTGTGTAATCCTTTGGTAAGAATATCCGCCGTCTGCTCTTTGGTAGGTATATATGACAAACATACACTACCATCCTCCAATTTTTCTTTGATAAAATGACGATCAACCTCCACATGTTTCGTTCTATCATGGTAAACTGGATTTTGAGCAATACTGACAGCAGCCTTATTATGACAATACAATCTGACAGATAGGGAATAAGAGATCTTCAATTCCCCAAGAAGTCTTTTTAACCAAATTCCTTCACAAATACCATGGGCTAGAGCTCGAAATTCTGCTTCTGCACTGCTTCTGGCAACAACTGTTTGTTTCTTACTTCTCCAGGTTACAAGATTTCCCCAGACATAGGTACAATACCCTGAAGTGGATCTTCGGTCCATTATCGAGCCAGCCCAATCTGCATCTGTATAGATTTCAATCATCCTCTTGTGTCCCCTTTGAAAGAGCATTCCTCGACCAGGGGTGTGTTTGAGGTATTTGTGGATTCTATAAACTGCACTAAGGTGTTTTTCCTTAGGAGAATGCATGAATTGACTAACCATGCTAACCGCAAATGCAATATCAGGCCGAGTGTGAGATAAGTAGATCAACTTCCCCACCAATCTCTGGTACTGCTCTTTGTCAACTTCTTTCCCATCTTCAATTCCGAATTTAATATTAGGATCAATTGGAGTCTCTGCTGGTTTGCAACCAAGCATTCCTGTTTCTTGCAACAGGTCTAGAAAATATATTTCTTCTGAGTTAAAGAAATTCCTACCTTACTACGAGCAACCTCCATGCCAAGGAAATATTTGAGAACTCCAAGATCTTTCAGTTCAAATTGATCAGCTAAACACTTCTTCAAAGAGTTTATCTCCTCACAATCATTTCCTGTGACAATTATGTCATCAACATAAACAATGAGAATAACAATTTTGCCACCATCAGAGTGTTTATAAAATAGAGTATGATCAGTCTGAGCTTGGAGGAATCCTCTTCCTTTCACAACTTGGGTAAACTTTTCAAACCACTCTCTAGGGGATTGTTTAAGTCCATAAATAGACTTCTTCAACTTGCATATTGATCCGTCTCCTTTTTCAAAACCAGGTGGTGGATCCATATAAACTTCTACATGTAAATCTCCATTCAAGAAGACATTCTTTACATCTAATTGTTGCAAGGGCCAATCAAGGTTGGCAGCAAATGATAATAGAACTCAGATAGTGTTAAGTTTGGCAACTAGGGCAAATGTTTCTTGATAGTATATCCCATGAGTCTGAGTGAATCCTTTAGCAACCAACCTCGCCTTATACTTGTTGATGCTATTATTTGCATTAAATTTTATTGTGAACACCCACTTGCAACCTACTGTTTTCTTTCCTCTGGGCAATGCTACAGATTCCCAGGTTCCATTTTTTTTAAGTGCATCCATTTCTTCAAAGACCGCATTCCTCCATTTTGGGTCATCAAGTGCTTCTTGGATGTTTTTGGGTATTTTTGTACTGTCTAAAATAGTGTTGAAAGCACGAAAACCTGGGGATAACTTTTCATACGAGATATGATGAGAAATAGGGTGAGCAGTACAAGATCTGGTACCTTTTCGAAGAGCAATAGGTAAATTTAGGTCGGCTGCATCAGTGTATT
>PYAF01001975.1:229192-241722 GCA_007407185.1 Glycine tomentella
CTGTCTAAAATAGTGTTGAAAGCACGAAAACCTGGGGATAACTTTTCATACGAGATATGATGAGAAATAGGGTGAGCAGTACAAGATCTGGTACCTTTTCGAAGAGCAATAGGTAAATTTAGGTCGGCTGCATCAGTGTATTTAGGTATTGGGTTGTTGGAACTAGGACTCGAGTCAGAATCTTGGCAGTCTAGAGGCTCCTGAAGTGTTTTTCGCCTGCTGTAAAATTTTCCCCATTTACCAGGAGGATCTCTAGTCTCTGGCACAGTAGCTTGCCCTATCTCCTGCTCAATAACTCCCCCTGTCTCCAAAGGCAAAGGTAGAACAACAGACTCATTTGGTTTCCAAGATTTATCTGCATCTACCCCAATAGACTCCCCTTGAAGAGAAGTCGAAGGAAAAAAGGATTGTGTCTCATAAAATGTGACATCTATAGAAACAAAGACCTTACGGAGAGAAGGTGAGTAACATTTGTAACCCTTTTGGTTAGGAGGATATCCTATGAAGACACATCGAATAGACTTAGGATCGAGCTTGGACCTTTGATGGGGAGGAACATGTACAAAAGCCACACAACCAAACAACTTGAGAGGAAGGGAAGAATGAGCTAGAAAAAAAGGAAAGGTGTCGGTAAGACAAGATAAAGGGGAATGAAAATTTAGGACACGAGAAGGCATCCGATTGATGAGATATGATGCATGCAAGACAGCTTCCCCCCATAGATATTTAGGGACATGCATGGTAAACAAAAGAGCTTGAGCAACTTCAAGAAGATGTCTATTTTTTCTTTCAGCCACCCCATTTTGTTGAGGGGCGTTAGGACAAGAACTCTGATGGAGAATACCATGTTGGGTAAGATAGTCTCCAAGAACAGAATTAAAATATTCAGTACCATTGTCAGTTCGAAGAATTTTGATAGAGGTCTGGAACTGAGTTTGAATCATAGCATGAAAGTTTTTAAAGGTGGATGCAACATCTGACTTATCCTTTAAAAGATATACCCAACATAACCTAGAATGGTCATCAATAAAAGTAATAAACCAACGAGCACCGGAGATATTTTTCTCACGGGCTGGACCCCATATATCACTATGAATCAACGTAAATGGAGAAGATTCATGATGAACTCTAGGAGGATAAGAAACATGAGGATGCTTTGCAAACTGACAAATATCACAAGAAAAAGAACTGGGTTTTTTTTTTTTTATTGAGAAATAGGTTTGGGAACAACTTCTGAAGATAAAAGAAATTTGGGTGTCCTAACCAACGATGCCACAACAAAACATCATTACAATCATTAGACAAAGATAATGAGTGGTGCACAAAAAATTTTGTTTCATTAGGATCATTTTCAAAATAGTAAAGCTCTTCTTCCTCTCTAGCACTGCTAATTTTCAACACCGAGTCTTGTTCCAGAAAAACACAAGCATGGACAGAGAACTTCACAACACAATTTAACTTAGATGTAAGTTTGCTGATAGAGATGAGGTTACAAGTAAGAGAGGGAACATGAAGGACTGAGTTCAAAGTAATGTTTTCAGAAAGTTTAATGGATCCCTTTCTAGCAATAGTAGAGAAGCTGTCATTGGCTGTTCTTATTCGTGACAATTGATAGTAAGGGGTATAAGAACAAAACAAGGTTGCATTACCTGTCATATGATCAGAAGCCCCTGAATCGAGAATCCAACAATTACTACCATTAACATGGAATGTCGTACCTTGTTGAGCAACAAAACTAGTTGCTTCAGCAAATTGGGGCATCACCTTCTGAAATTGCTCATACTCAACCTTGGAGATGAAATCACCATCAGAATTAGGAGAGACACGAAACTCCTCACTTGTATTATTAGAAGAGTCCATAAGTCACCTCAAACTAAAAAAGAGAAGACATTTTTTTTATATATAAAAAAATAGGCTTCAGAGTTGCAGAATGATAACAGGAAAACCTACTCTTGATACCATATTGTAATATGAATCTTCTTATTCTAGAATATTCCACAACTTATTCTAATACTCTAGAATATTTCACAACTAATTCTAATACTCTAGAATATTCCACAACTAATTCTAATATTCTAGAATATTCTACAGTTAGAATTGCCAAAAGCATTTTTTTATCAACAAAAATATGTATACATATTATTAATAATGAGTAATAGTTGTTAGCAGTACCATAGGTACTATTTTCCGTACATACTACCATGCTATTACCATCACTGTTCCAGTTTGGGATTCTAATGTATTCTGATTGCAGTATATATTAGAGTGCCAAAACACTGATGAAAAGCATGATATATCCCATCCACAAAAGACTTTATCCCCCTCCACACAAAACACCTAGCTTTAGTATTGCTGGTCCATACATGATAAGGTATTTCAAAATCCTTTTTCCACGTTTTTCAGCCACAGCCAACAAAAGAAAATCGCCTCCTCCATCACTTTCTGACAATCAAATTCTTCATTGGAGAAAATCATCTTGTTCCTATGGTGCCATATACGCCATATCAAAGCTACCCACATTCTGAAACACACCTTCCATACAGCAGTATGAGTGCTGTAAGAAGTGTTCCTTTGGTGTTTGTGGCAATACTGTTGACACTCCTAGCCATGAGAGACACTCCCACCACATTGGTTCGAGGCGCTGATATTTATCCATCATCAGGCCAGCCATCCTCCCAAAATCTTATATTTAATCCACTCCCTATACTCCATTTTATATTCTCATTAAACCATCTTCCCTCCACAGTAGAACCACATACTGCTTTTTAGATCACACCACCTTATGGATTCTTTGTTACTTCTCCTCTCGCTGGCTAGATTCTTTGTAGAAGACTTCAAGCATCCCACGATCCAACGCACCCACTTATCACAGAAGCCCATCCTCTTCATCATGTAAAGCAGGAAATCCCAGCATACTGAATCTTACACCTTTTTGTAGTCCACTTTAAAAACTAAGCATTTCTTTTTGTTTCTCCTTGCCTTGTCAACAACCTCATAAGAAACAACAACACTGTGCAGCAAGTGTCTTCTTTCTTTAAAAGCGCTCTGACACTCACCAATGATTCTCGACAATACTCTCTTTAGTCCCCTTGACAGAATCTTGGCCACAATCTTATATTACACCCGACCAAAGAGATAGGCCTGTACTCATTAAGACCTTGTGGATCTTGAACCTTTGGGATCAAGGCCAAAAATAATGCGTTGCTTCCTTTCGGAAAAATACCATTTGCATGGAATTCCCTAAGAAATATAAGAAACTTTGGTTTAAGAACCTCCTAGAATTCCTTAATGAATTTGAAATTAAGCCCATCTGGACTCGGGCTCTTGGAGCTTCCACATTCCCTCATAGCTGCCCTCACCTCTGCTTCCTCAAAAGGGGCTGTGAGCATGACATTATCAGACTGATCAATAGTCCTATACTCAACCCCATCTAATCGTGGCATCAACTCAAGAGATTCTTGAAATCTAGTCCTAAAAAATTGCCTCACCTCCTCCTTTACACGTTTGGGCTCCTCAATCCAAGTTCCTCCAGCAAACACACCTCTCAACACGTTATGACGTCGTTTCAAATTGACTAGCAAGTGGTAATACGGTAATACCTAGAGTTGCAATCACCCTCCTTCAACCATCTAACCCCTGCCTTCTGTCTTAGGATAGATTCTTTAGTATGCTGTGCCTCCCAAAGATCACCCTGTAATTTCCTTCTCAGCTGCACTTCTTCACCACTCAAAGGGCCACTATCCCCCTTCACCTCAAGCACGTTCAGCTTTTCCTCAATGATGTAGAATTTTCGCTGGACATCCCCAATCTGGTCCTTGTTCCACTCCTTCAATTGCTGTCTAAGCCTCTTCAGCTTTTCCTTCAATACATATCCCCCCCAACCGTGGACCGAACACCCTTCCCAAGCTTCTTTGACAAATTTCTTAAAAGATGTATCTTGGAACCAGCAATCTAAGGTCCTGAACAGCTTTGGACCCCAATCCGCGTCAGAAATCTTAAGCAAAACAGGGCAATGATCCGAGAAATTGTGGTCCAGAATAAATTGTGCACTCCCTTTCCATTTTAGAAGCCATTCCGGAGATACCATGATTTTGTCCATCCTGCTTTTTGCTAACCCATTTGGCCTGTACCATGTATATTTGCGTCCCACACATGGCACTTCCTCAATATCCATGACAGCAATCCAGTCATTGAACTCCTTCATAGCTCCTCCTCCATACTTTTTGCTAACCAATTCGGCCTGTACCATGTATATTTGGGCCCCACACATGGAATGTCCTCAATATCCATGACAGCAATCCAGTCATTGAACTCCTTCATAGCTCCTCTTCCGTTTTCCCTCTGACTTAGGCCCACTCTTTCTGATGGTCTTCTTATACTGTTGAAGTCCCTACAACACACCACATTGCAACTTTTCTTGCTTCTTTAATCTGCTTAACTTCTTTCCATAAATTTCTTTTCAGCACCACATTGCATGGTGAATAAATATTGGCAATGGTAATTCTTTCGCCATCACACCTCCACACTCCCTCCAATACAACAAATCCAGTACCAATGATGTTCCTTTCAACAGAGAAAGTTGATTCGTTCCACAAGCACAACACACCTCCAGCATTATTGATTACTGGACTCTCTGCCCAGCATACGTCTGAATTCCCCCACAACGCTTAACATACCCACTTATCCACCCTATCTCTCTTAGTTTCCTGAATACATAACAGCTCTACCTTCTCCTTTACCATAATCTTGCACACAACACTCCACTTACCCCCCCCCCCCCCCCCCCCCCCCCCCCCCCCCCCCCCCCCCCCCCCCACACACACACAAACACACAAAAAAAAAAACTATAATATTATAAGTTATAATCTTCATTAATATACTTCTTCCCAACCTTTTCCACCACTCCTCTGTTTTTTCCTTCTAAGATAGCAATATTAGACACCATTTTTCCTTCCTCTGCTTCATAACTGACCCCCATATCTTTTGCCATATTCCAAATGTTTATTGCTTCCTTCAAGGTCTCACTTGAAACAGAATTCAAAACCTCTTTCATTGTATGACTAGCATCCTTTTTTCTGTTATTACTGTCCCACGAGGCCACCTCTTTAAGCCCACTCCCACCTTTCATTAAAATAGGTGATCCATTCTCTTTTGATGCAGCTGTGCCTTCAGAATTGGCCCAATTCTCCTTTCTGGTCATTGCATTATTTTCCCCTCCTATGCCATCACCTGACTTCCAAGGTCCAACTTCCCCTTTCTGTTTTCTAGTTCTGCTATAAACCAACAATACAGAATTAGGCCCATTTCTAAGGCCCAAATCTGGTATCCTCTTAATAGGACTCTCATTGTCTGCTGACTCAACATATGCTAGCCCCACTAATCCACCAACTTCTGATTGATTTCTCTCTCCCCTTTCGTCATCATCCCCGTTGCTGTTAGATGCATGTAGCTCCAGCTCCTGGTTCGCCTTGAAAACAGCCCCTAAAGGACTGCAATATACTTCTTTCTCTGTAGAAGTTGGTGCGCCACCTCCACCACTTTCTATAGGGCTGATATTTCCTTCTGATGGCGCCACATCTCTCTCTGAAAAGGTATGGTCACCCTGAACCCCGTCGAAAGCATGCACCTGCTCTTCCTTTTCTGCTTCTCCTTTTGTAGTCTTTGTGGGCCCACTGAATCCTTTTTTTTTTTTTTACTCTCTAACAGCAATTCCGCTATTATTATATTTATAGTCTCACCTGACACAGTTTTAAACCACTGTATCCTAGTTGACCAAGGTCAACGTGACTGTTGTGGGAACCTTTTCCGTCTCGCCGCCCCACCTACTACCTTTCGTTGAGTTTCCCCCATCACTTCCACCGCCGACCTTGACCCTGACCAGCTGACGTTCTCCGTCAAACTAAGAAAACACCGACGCCACCTCCATACACACGTCACTCTCACTGGACAAAATCTCCTCCGATGAATCCAGAAAATCCCACCTACTACATCCACATCTTCTTGACATACAAAAAATCTCCTCCACAATTTTGATGACAAAATCGACGCCATTGATTTTCGTTGTCACGGAGTGGTTAGTTAGTGGTGACCATGCTGTTTTAATGAGAACTCTAGCACAGTCAATTCTATGCAAGTTCTCAACGTCATTGTCGACATATATAACGTCGCCCATGCTCCCTACTATCTCCTTGATGTTCTCAGTATCCCAAGCATGGAGAGGGATACCCCAACACAACACCCAAACCAACCTGCAACCTGTTTTCAACTCTGGACTCCACTTCATAAGCGAATGGAACATAGATAGCTCACTTACGACACCCTTTTTCAGAGCTCCTTGATTCTGTCTTCGCCAATCCCCATGATCAGAACCATATCTCCTCCAAGGTATTTCAAGTCCACCTCCGCCGCACGTCCCAACCAAATACCTCATCCAGATTGTCAAAGTTCGTTGGGTTCCTCAGATACCCAACTCAAGCTTTTTCCAACCATGCTTTGGTTCCATTGGCACCGATAGTACGATGGAAAAATGCGATAAATGAAATCCCCTGTTTGATGCTGTCCTGACTCCTGTGATGCATCGAAATTAGTTGATTACTATGATCTTACTAAAAATCTTTCTAGGACATGATTTGCAAACAATTTTGTTATATAATGCATTTTGATAATGTGGAACTAACAAGTTGTAGAAAAAGATTATATTCCACAACTTGATGTTTGATTACAAGGCAGCAGTATAGATAGGGAATTAGCTTTACATTAATTTAGGCCTAGAAACTGGGGGCATAATCTCCACTTAAATGTTGACGGACTAATTATAGAAAGATTGTGTGGGAGATCTCTAAAATTAATAAAAGAATCTGTTCCTAGCTGTAAAAAGAAAACAGAATCAGAGAATTCGGTCTATTGCTGTAAATCAGGAACCAATCACCTTAAAATCAGGAACTGATCACCGAAAGTTTTGTGAAATAAGTTCATCTAAACTTTTTTAACTCATGCAATGGTATATTGTTCTAACCAGCTCATAGGTTGCAAATTCTATACTGCTTGTTAACCTGGTCATTTCTTGTAAAGCCATTCTCTTTGTCTGTGCCTGATAAAAAAATTTCCATGTCTCATCTCACTAGGTGCTATTGGTTAAATGCATCATTTGACCCTATGTCTTTGCATGACAATTAGTTGTGAATCTTGTGATGGAGGTTTGACATTTATATTTCTAGGCTTTCTTGTATATATAGCACCTGTGTCTCTATTCTTCATCATCATTTGTGTTATGTTCATTGAAGCCCTGTTCAGTGGGAAGACATTGAGCTGACAATCAATTTGTTTTTTGTATCAAAGGCTCTTGAGTTGCATAATACAGAATTGTTGAGACGTCCCATTGGAGTTGATTTGGCTGAAGAAAAAGGTGAATATACCTACAGTAGAAGGTAATCTACATATCTGCACCTATATATAATAGAACTGTGCAAGAGCATGCCTCCTGTGGCTGTCTGGTGACTAATTTTCCTGCCTAATTGCACTAGTGTAAATTTCTTATAGCATAGCCATTTTGAACAGGAGAACATTTTTGTTTTTCCTGTGCATTTGCATGGTTTACCTTGTCTTGTAATGTATATGCTAATGCATATGCTCCTTTTATATAAGGTGCTTGGATACACTTTGTAGTGAAGAAAAACACTTTCATGATATAGTTTTCTTTTCAGTTGTTGTTTTTCCAGTTAAACTCTACTCCGGATTTTTTTCCTAACTAGTTATCTTGTGAAAAAAAAACTAAACACAAACAGTTTGTTTGTTAGATATTTGTTTTTTCTCTCTTTTATCAACATAAATGTTTTAAATGTGTTATTAATTAAAAATGTATTTTTTAAAAATGCTTTAGTCTCTTGTATTGGAACATTTCTGTATCTTGTCTTATTCCCACATCTTCCCTTTGCTGTTTCCTTGTTAACAATTTTAGCAACTGGAGCAACTCATTCCAGAAGTGTGAAAGAGCTCAGTCTCCAACTGTATTTGTGACGGGTTTTGATAGTTCCCTTCCGGCAGAAAATGTAATTTTTCCTCTAATCATTTTCACCTGTTACACCACTTCCTGCACAGGATTGCATGAATATCTTCCTATTGCATCATTGTTTGGTTTAACTGTATTTAATGCCTACTTTTTTCTCAGCTAAAAGCTAGCCTAGAAGAACATTTTGGTTCTTGTGGAGAGATTCGAAGGATATCAATTCCGACATTTCCTTATTCTGGTGCTGTTAAGGGGTATGTTTCTTGTTGTGCTGTAAGTTAGGTTATAATCTGCTGTTAAAATGTTTTGACATGGTACTGTTTTAGAATTCATGGTACAGTGAGAATTGAGAGAAAAGGAGAGAGAATTTAAGAGAAACTGTAACTTTGAATTATTATTACAAATGAGTGAATGCAAGGACACGATATGTATGCTGATCTATTACAGTTGCAGTCAATTATGACTGGTTTGACAGCTAACAGCATTCCTTACTAACAATCTGAACAGACTATCAACAGAGATATGTTGGCCCCTTCACAGGCCCTCTAGGCTAGAATCTAGATCCACTAATCGCTCTATATCCAACACCACCCTTAAGCTCAAGGTAGTTACATAGGACAAACTTGTTGAACACTTTGAGCTTATATCTGAGATCTTTAAACCAGACAGAGAACAGAGGCTTTGCAAGAGCATCTGCCCACTGATCATGAGGTGGAACATGATAGACCAGAAGGCTTTTGTTCAGAACCTTTTCCTGAATGAAGAAGATATTGAGCTTCATGTGTTTAGTGCAAGAGTGGAACACTGGATTGTCAAAGAGAACCACCGTGCTAAGGTTGTCACAAAGAACCTTAGGTGTTTGAAATCAATGAATTCAGACTACTAGTACAAGAAGGGTTTTATTTGCTTGCTTGTTAAGGAGACTGCCTGGAGGCAAATTTTATTTTCTCAATATCTTGCCTCAACTTCATAAATTCACTTAGTTCACACAACTCTTGTGATCTTTGTGGAAGTTATCTAGATATAATGTAGTAATCTCCACATGGATAATGTGAGATTTATTTTATTTTCTTTATTTTGTTGTTACATTTAGTAATCTCCACCTGGAGGCAATAGTACCTAAATTTGTCAAAAATCTGGATTAATAGGGACCTCCTGGTTAAGTTTCTCTAATAGAGCCTCAAAATGTATTAGCTTGTATAAACCTTGAATGACACGTGACTATAGAACTCAGGAAAACTTAAACATTTGCAAGAATTAGCTGTATTGCATTCCTATCTCAAATTTTATAATTTACAGGTTTGCTCACTTGGGGTTCAAGGATGTTGTAAGTATGAGGAAAGCTCTACATCTTGATCAAAATGAGCTAGGAGGTTTCCCCTTGAGAGTTGAAAAAGCAAAGCCTCGACGTGATAGCCAGGGTATAGGCAGTGGCAGAGGTGGTGATGATCATCAGTTTGGTGGAAGGGATGGAAGTGGCTATACCAGCAGAGTGGGTTGGGGGAGAAGTGGTGGTGGTGGGTGGCATTCTCTTCATTTTTCTGATGAAGGCACAGGTATTTCATTTTTCTACAATTAGCTTTTTGTTCTGTGTTAAGTATGTTGGTATCAGCATTTACTGGATTTCTTAAAAGTATGTTGACAACAATGTTCTTAGAATCGGACTGGTCATCGAACCGGTGAAGGCACTAATTAAAGGGTCAATGGTTCAATTGGGGTCGAACCAGTTTTAATAAAATATTTTTTTAATATTTTAATATAATATCCTAGTGATATTGCACAAAAAATAAGATAATATGCATAAATTGATAATAATAAAAAGTAAACTTCACTTAAAAGTGTCATAAGCTATAATATTTTTTTTTAAAACCAAAACGACATCGTTTTGAAACTTTTTTTTTTAAAAAAGTTTTAAGTGAAACCAGTTAACCCATCGGATTTTACCGATTTTGACTAGTTCAACAGTTTTGAGCCGGTTTAAGGACGCATAAATTTGTAGGAAGCATTGGACCGGACGCATGGCTATTTCCCCGTCAAACCGACCCAACCGGTCCGGGTTTCCAAACAGTGGTAGACAATGTGTTAGTCACCCAGCTGTTATTATAGGTACCTGACTCTTATGCTGTGTTTGCGTCGTTCTGTTGTAACAGAATACAACTGATCCTGTCAGTTGCTCCTATAAAAATCAAGCCTTCCCCGTAAGATTCAGATTGGTGAATACTTAAATTAGTTACTTTTTCCAAACTTGCTCTGTCTGGCAGAGAAGATGAAAATAGAGATGATGAAAATAGAAGGGAGATATTTGAATTAAAGTAGGGCGTAGGAGGTGTGGGATCCACACTATTTTTCCTCTATTTCTTTCCTACCAAACAAACAATGCATTAGCATAGGTGTATACTTTTTTAATCCCTCTATAATACCTTGGAAATCTCAGTAAGTATTATACAAAAATGTAGTACTTTCACGTGTGATTTAATCATATGTATCATGATTAGCGTAGCCGTATACTTCCTCAACTGCTGCATCATATATATCATTTCATTTTCTGATGATTTTTTTTCTCGTCATTGTTATTTAGGGAGGAAGAACCACTCTTACTGATGACGGCTATTGCAACAGATGTTGGGAATTTTGGGTGGGTTAATTGCAGTGTCAATTGGATTGCTTTTGTGGCTACCTGGTCTCTGGAGTTTTGCTGCGCCCGAACACAAACCAGTTGGAATTGGAAAATTGGGGGTGTTAAACCGAACTAAATTGCTGTTAAACAACCTCATTTTTTTAGTTTGGTTCATTTTTTGGATCTTGTAAAAACTGAACCCAATCAAGTTGAACCAAAAGTTATATATGGATTTTACTTAATGTATGTTTAACATTATGTACTATAATTTTAAACTTCTAAGGTTTCAATACGTGCTTTATTATGGATTTCTTTTTTGTAAGATTTGTAATATGTGGTTTTTGTTGTGGTATTAGTAATATACTATAATTTTAAACTTTTAAAAGTGCTATCAAACCTGGACGGGGACTCGTTGGCATACTCGGGCCGGATTCTCTTTCGGACTAGTTATGTAGTTGGTCCGGTCAAATTCGATCGGATTGGTCACCGGATCCTGGTTGGACCAGTTTAATCTGGTTGGTTTTTTAAAAAAAATATTTTTTTATAAAAGAAATTGGATTTTTTTTTTAGAATTTGAATTTTGGAGTATGGATGAACTTTTCTAACTTAAATAATATTAATTATATATTTATATATAATAGATAATATATACTGAGTCAAATCTGACCAATTATTGATTCATCGATTAGACCACTAACTCATTATTTTGATCGGGTCAATCATTGAATTTGGTTTTACAATTTTAATGGTTACAAACTTACAATGTGATATATAATGTATTTCTTCTTTTAAGATTTGTAATGTTTTTCCTATGGTATTAATAATATGTAATTAAGTATTATTTACTTGTACAATTTACTTTTATGTTACAAAAAGGTATGTCAATATTAATGTGTTCATTTTTTTTAGTAATAATAAACATGTAATGGAACGAGTCAAAAATTAGTTTGGTTTTCCTTTGTATTAAACCATTGATTTTAGTCTCAATATAAGTTTTATCTTTTTATATATAAATGTTTTAGTCCTTATTAACATCTTTTTCTTTTCTTTGTTTCTTTCTTTTCTTTTTTCTCACCAACGTCTCCCTTCTCCTTTAATTTTGTGGGATCTGTTTTTTTTTTTTTTTTTTTTTAAATCCTCTTACATCAGCTAATCTTAAATATAGTATTTTGAGGTTGCAAAGTTCAAACATGCATCTTGGACACCGCGTGGTAACTTGCAAGCAACAATTTGTGTTGGCACTCTTTTGCAATGACAGGACTTACCGCATGGTTTTAATCTTCTTGCATAAAACTTGTAAACATGAAAGTTGCACTACTAGAAAAATAAGTTTTAACATCGCTAGTTTAACATCGGTTATCGAGAGAACCGATGTTAACGAAAACGCGGTGGCAATTTTGTAAATAAGCGGACTTATTTAACATCGGTTTTGAAGATTTTTCGCAAAACCGATGTTAACCATGAACTTTTAACATCGGTTTTGTAGATTTTTGAGTATAACCGATGTTAACCATGAAATGTTAACATCGGTTTTGTAGATTTTTGAGTATAACCGATGTTAACCATGAAATGTTAACATCGGTTCTATAGATTTTTAAGTATAACCGATGTTAACCATGAAATGTTAACATCGGTTGTGTAGATTTTTAAGTATAACCGATGTTAACCATGAAATGTTAACATCGGTTTTGTAGATTTTTAAGTATAATCGATGTTAACCATGAAATGTTAACATCGGTTTTGTAGATTTTTGAGTATAACCGATGTTAACCATGAAATGTTAACATCGGTTTTGTAGATTTTTGAGTATAACCGATGTTAACCATGAAATGTTAACATCGGTTTTGTAGATTTTTAAGTATAACCGATGTTAACCATGAAATGTTAACATCGGTTTTGTAGATTTTT
>PYAF01001975.1:265470-290171 GCA_007407185.1 Glycine tomentella
AAACATACCTTTGTCCATAATTGCGGAAGATCTTTATTGGTAGAATGCTTTCGTAGATTCTTTGGGGAAAATCCTTTAATGGCAGAATGCTTTCTCAGAGTCTTGACCCTTTCTTTTCTTGTATCTTATTTGATAGGGATTGGATACAACTCTCATGGGCAGACAATGGTGGTATTCAGTTTTCTAGATATCTCTCTTCATAAGAAAACTGAACCACTACGTTTAATATAACTGCACCTATCAACAGTTATCTTTTAATATAACTGATATATTAACAGTTATCTTTGTAATACGTTTAAGATAATTATTTTATTAACAATTATCCTTTAATAACTTCCCTTTGTAACCAATTATCTTTATGTCCTTTATTCATTAAATCAAATAACATTTATTTAAATGAGCCACAATAATAAATCTTACAATCATTGCTCATGCATGATAAATATGTGTAGTAATGATTTTACTTTATAAAAATCACTACTAGTTTTTCTTTTTAAAATAAATTTATATATTCCGTGATTCTTTAGTTGTTAATGAATGCAAAAATATTAAAAAAAATGAATTTAATATTTTTTTTTATAAAAAGATTGAGATAATTTTATAAAAGATATGGAAATAAAAATGAACAAAAATATACAACTAAGGAAATAAATTAAATATTTAAAATAAAATAAATATACACAATTAATAAACAAAAAGAAAAACAAAAATAAGACATGTATTCGAATTTGAATTCTTGATCAACAAATCAATAAGATGTAACTTTATTATTGTATCAAGGCTAATCAATAATGCAAAAAAATTATATAGATGAGAAATCCATTTCTCACAAAAATTTGTATCATGGGTAACTATTGTCTGATGTGTATTATTTTGGATACTTTTTAATTTTTTATTTATTATTAGGATAAAAAAAACTCATGGTTTTAGTGGGGGTGGACCCGGTCGAGCCGTGCCGAGTGTCGTTAGTGTGAGAACGGTTTTGAACCGAACCGCATTAGTTTGAGATGCATCATCATCGTTGTCACGTGCGATTTTTCGAAACAAAAGTACAAAATTGCAAACTCCTGTTCAAGTTTGAGGTCGTCTTACTCAGCTTCCAATTCTTACACTGTTATGTTATGGATTCTTCTTCTTCTTCTACCCAGGTTGGTTCCACATACCCCTTTTCTTTTTTCGATCTCTTTTTCTATTTATTTGTTTTGTTTTTCTTTTACTTTGTTATTTTGTCGATTATTATCGCTTTTTGCATCAATTGTTAAGTCAAAACGTTATTTCCGTTATATCTGAGTCTGACTGAGTGTGCTAACAAAAACCCCGAATCGATGGTTTGTTATTTTGTTGATTTCATTTCTTTCTTGTTACATAGATAGTGGCTTGCGTTTTATCTCTTGTAGTGTGTTTCATTTACTAATATTTTGGATGGGAAGAAAGAAAATTTTTTTTATCATATTTTATGTTATTATTGTTGTAATTTTTTTAGTGGAAGTTATGTTATTTTATCTCTATGATGTGTTTTTGCAACTGTGTTGTTAAATTGATTCGTGACAAAATCAGTTTGTTTGGAGGCAATCTGGTTGTTTTATTCTCCAATACCCTTTTTATTTTTATTTTGAGTGAGAAAGATTTTGAAATACCAAGAAAAGGAATGGGGCAGGATCAATAGGAAATTTCCCCGTTGGAGCAGGGAGTAACAAGTTAGTTTATTGCCCTTTTCGTTGTATGACTATGAAATCTCATTGGGTGTGGTTGTTAGAGGAGGTGAAAGAATAGGGAGCTTAGAACAGAGTGAAAGTGGGATTATTATAGAAAGGTTTGGTTTTCAGTACTTTATTGTTGATAGAGGGTGGAAAATGATTTAGGCTATCTTACATATTGACTATAGCACCCAACCATGTTTTAATTGTATAAAACCAGTGGAAGGTGTTCTTTTTCTTTTTACAATTCCAAGTTTTCTGCTACACAACATGTGCAACTTTGCTGGGCATTTAATAGATCCTTAGCTACGAAATGACAAAATGTTAAATTGAAAGAGATATTGATCTTATCTATTGCAACTTGTGTGTTTCAATTAGCTTATTTTGGGGAAAAGAGAACCTATTGTTCTTTTGGCATCTGTGTGAGATAGCTTTTAAGAAAAGGTCATTATTTCCCAAGAAAAAGGTGAAACAAAAACACATTGTCCATTTTCTTTAATACCAAAAAGACAAGGGCATGTTATGAGAACGTCACACATCCTAACAAAACTATCTCATTGATTCTTAGAAGTTCCCTAGTTGGCAGATGGAATTTAACCCTTTAATTTCAAATAATGTTGCATGCTTATATTCCATCCCTCCACTCCCAAATGAAGAGTACACTTGAATTAGATGCCCATGTGAAGGAAATATCTGAAACTATGGGGATTTGAGTTCGCTTATGTATATGTAGTTCTTTTAGCAGTTAGGTTGGAGCTCCCAAATGTATTGATTATTATCTATTAGAAAGAAAATGTGAATAGGGAAAAGGAATAAGTATTATTGGGAAAAACCCAAGGCTCATATTGGCTAGAGATAAGACTAAGATAGAATATATAAGTGGGGGACAACCCTCACCCCATGAACTAGCTTTTGGGGTTGAGTTAGGTCAAAACTCACATTCTAAGATGATATTAGAGTCTATCCTAAATCCATTAAACGGGTCACCCACCATATTATACATGCGCCAAACCAAAAAGTGTTAGGCATGAGGGAGTGTATTGGAAAAAATCCAAGTCTCACATTGGCTAGAGATAAGGCAAAGGTAGAATATATAAGTGGGGGGCAACCCTCACTCATGAGTTAACTTTTGGGGTTGAGTTAGGCCAAATCCCACATTCTAAGAATTATAATTACTTTTTTTGTTTCTTGTACTGGTAAATGGAGTTCTTAATTTCTTTGGAAATCATATGATTGTGGGTGTCAATATTACTTTGCCCTTATGATTTCTCAGTCTCAATTATTTACAAATACATGACTTCATGGCTGTTATTACTTGCCTTTTTTTTTTTTTTTCTCTCTACAGTTTAAAAATTTTGTAGCTTCCTTGGTTGCTCATGTAAGTCACATATAGGACCAATTTGTAACTGAGGTTACCGAGAATTATGAGACAACATGCTGGGGTTGTGGACTGTGTGTTTTGCTTCCATCATTTGCATCCGCTTTCAAATGTGGCTGGTGTGGGGCCATTACAGACCAGAACAAAAAGAAACGTGACCGGAAGTGCATCAGGTGGAGAGTAGTGCGTGATCGATGCTTTGTTTCTGTTGTCCTCATATTTATGTTTTTTGTAATATGTAAGTCTCTGTTGTTCCTGCTGTTTCTGCTTTTATTTGTCGCCATTTTTTATGACCAGACTTGCTTTTATTTTCCTCAGGAGTCTAGGTGTTATTTTCAAATTTCCCCTGCTTTTCCGTGTTTTTATCTTCTTGACAATATATTATTTTATCAAACACCTGTCTAGTGTCAGAAGTTTGTTTGATGCATTCAAATTGAGAATTGATATTTTACAATTCATCTGTTACTACTGTGTAGTGCTTTGGTCATAGTAGTTTAGACGACTTTATTATAAATATATGTGATCAGAAGGTTTAGAGTATGAGATAAAAAAATAAAAAAGAAAAAACAACCAAAATAATTCAGAAAATCCAGAGCTTACAAGAAAGACACATCAGAAACAAATTTAACTAACCTTTTTGCGTCTCTGCCATTGAAACCCCTCTTAAATAAAAATTGGGCTGGTATTTTAAAGAAGCCAAGAAAATCACACTATCCCATACAAGATGCAATTGCCAAATACTTGCTAAAAGCTTTGGCATTCCTCTGCCATCATATTATGTTTGCCTCTTTATCTTTCCAATAAATATTACTTTCTATTAAAAGTATGTGAAAAAATCAGAAGAAAAGATTCTTTTTTTATAATTATCTTTAGTTTAGAAAAATTAGGCACTTCAATGGTTACTCATTAAGCATTCCACTTGTTTGAACAAAGCAAAAGAAAAATGTTCCTATATATTAGATGGTTTTCTGGTAAGTCAAGGAAGCTTTTTCTTTTTTCATTTATTATTTTATCAGATGGAATTTGGGCCTCTATATTTTTTCCCTATACAAAAAAAAGCTTTGTAAAGTCTGAATACCTTCGATTATGGATCTAGTCTTCTTGGGTGTGTACAGACTATATCCTCTAATTCTAATTCTTCATCTTCAAATCTACTCAATAATTTCAGTAATTTTCAATGTTCACTAGATGCCCTTAATGATTTGAAAAGATGATTTCATTACATTGTTTTATTTAGTGTTTGGATTGGCTATGCAAAGAGGGCGTGGATTTGATATTTATAGTTTCCGTTGTAGTTGGTACTCATCAGGATTTTGTAGTGCTGAAGAATTTGTTCTTTGGCTTATGATTATCTGTCTTTCTCTCTATGAATGTCAAATTATAAAAGATCATCCTATTATCAGTGGTTCTTAATTAATTTTTTTTATTGTAATGTCTGATAATCCTTAATATCCATCATGTCTTCCAAAAATGGACTGCATTATTTTATTATTTGTTTATACATGTTTTTTTGTGCAGTTGGTGGGGTGTGGGCAGTTTATCCTGTTGTCTTTTCTGTCAGCACTCTTTGTGGAGTTTTTCACTCAATCGTTACAGCAATCTTGTCCGTAGCCACCATTTTCTTTTTCAGCTTTGCAGCATTTAGGTGTGCTGGCACATCACCAAATATATTATGGGGAAGCTACCCCGCTGTAGGGAAAAGTGACCTTGAAAATTATACTTACTGTCACTACTGCTCAAAGCCAAAGTCACCTAGAGCTCATCATTGTCGTTCTTGTAGAAAATGCGTCCTGGACATGGATCATCACTGCCCATTTGTAAGTTTTCACTTTCCATCATCTTCTAATTTTTGAAATATCAATTTCTTCGTTGCAATCTTCACTTATTTTTTGGATTATATAGTAATTAATGCACACCATCTTTAACTGTACAACTTTTTACAATGGATTGTTAGGTATACTTTATACAACATATCATGTTTTAGCTGTATACTTTACTATGAATGTTTTTAAGAGAAGTATTGAAGTAGAATAGTGGGTTTACGCCGAGGGAGGAGCGGTCTTATCTCAATGAGGGGTGCTATCTTTTATTTTGTGCTGCCATTTCCATTTTGAGGGTGCCTACCTGCAGCCATTTTCATTGTTGTTTCTTCTTTGGGGGCTGCCTTAATTTAAGACCACAACTTTTGTTGGAAACTCGCCTTAATTGCAGCCTCAAGGTTGGTGGTTTAGTCCCACATCTACTAGTGATAAGACCAAAGTAATGATATAAGTGGGGAACAACCCTCACCTTACAAGCCTGATTTGTAGGGTTGAGTTAGGCCCAAAACCCAATTTTAAGCTTATTGAGAGACTTGTTTCATTTTTGGAGAGTTGTGCCTTCCTATTAAGAAGGTTTATGAGAGAAGAAATAAGGGTCAAGGGAATAAAGCCACCCGAGTTAGTTAGAGAGTAACAAAGTTAATTACAAGTAGTTAAATATGGGAATTGATTGTACAAATAGTATAAAAGGGAGAGTTAATGGCCAAATAGGGATATTGGGAAATTGAAAATAAGTGGGTGGGAGGATTCTGGTCCCTCAAAGTTCCTAAAATTCTTTCTGTAATCCATACATTCTTGAAAAAATAAGTCTCGTTCTTTCCGATGTGTCCTCTTTTTCTCCATTGCTGAACCAATTCCTAGTAAGAGCCAACAGACCTTCTAACGATTTTGGAATGCTTTATTAAGGAAGAATTTAATTGTTGAGGGCATGGGAGAATTATGACTGAATAATTCTAATAAGCACCTAAGCACTTGGGGAGCCCTCTCTTAAAAGCTAGTTGTTAAGGGGGAGGAACCAAACACCTAAATAGTCCACTGAGCATCCCATTCTACTCAATGTGGGACAAAGGCACCCTATACACTGAGCATCCCTATCATAGCACTGTCCATGAGAGCCAGCAGCTCACACTCTATGACACTTCACTTAACTTCCTCATTGATTAGAACCCTCCACCGGTAAGAACCTTCCGGTAGATAGCCCTTTGTGAAACACCGACAGCCAGCTTTGATACCCAAAAAAAATGATAAGCACGTAAGCACTTGGAGAGTCCTCCCTTAAAAGCTAGTTGTTAAGGGGGGAGAACCAAGAACTTAAATACTCCACCGAGCATCCCATTCTACTCCATGTGGGACTTAGTCATCCCATAATACCCAAGTCTCTATTAAATTCTGTGCAGTTCCACACATTCAAGTGGTTATTCCTGTATTACATTTCATTATAAAACTACTTTATATTATCATGAAATGCGTTCATGGACTGGATTGTCCAATATATCTATAGCTTTCATTACTGTTACAAACATAATTTTACAATGGTTGTACTTGTACTTACAGTTGCCTCTGTGTGGATGAAGCCTCAAGTCATTTTCTGTTATGTTGGGATCCTTTTAAAGAAGTTTTGGTCACTGGTTTTTCAGTTTGGAAAGGAAACACCAATCTTTTCATGTATAATTTATATATTTGAATTGGTTCAGTAACATTAAGTGCACTAACTTTTAGGTGTTTTTACATAGGATATCCTTTCTCCTTTTTTCATATATTCCATAGAATGATGTTTGATAAATTGGCTTGGAAACATTACAAACTGATACAAAAACTGAAATGCACAAAAGTTTTGGTCCATAAAAAAAAATCAAAATTTGGTTTTTGTCCTTGACTTTTTAAACCAATAATAGTTTTCATCTCTTTATTTTTAAAAATACTCAAACTTTCTTCCCTAAAGTTCACACTTTTTTCTCCTATACAAGAACCAAAGTTTTGGTATTTCAAAAAATATAGGGACTAAAACTAATGTTTTAAAATTGGGGGACTAAAACCCAAATTTGGAAATTTTTCAAGCTAAAAACATCTATTTGAAATGTTGTGTGGTGTCTAATTCAACACAATTATTTGACATGTCTGACATGAGGATGACTCAAATTTTTGGATTGTTGTTGCTTCATATTTGTAATCATTACCTATCAACTGTGTTAGAATGCATGCTTTTGTTGGTGGTTAGAGTGATACATTAGCATTTCAAACTTCCTTTGTCTTATGCTAGTTTGGTCATATAATTCTTTGGCAGATTGGGAACTGTGTTGGTGCAGCTAATCACCGGAGCGTCATTGCCTTCCTCATTTCTGCAGTCTTGAGTACAATCTATGTTTCTATCATGTCAGTATATGCAGGCTTGCGTACATGGCCACCATTGAAATACTCCCTTGGGCACATAAACGGGGTTAGTAGCAGCGAACTGGCATGGAGAATCATGAAAGAAATTGTTGTTGCATTCCTGAGATCTGCCGTGCTTCTTTCCTCTAGGGGACTCATTCTTGCTTATCTTTTCATTGCAAGTGTTTCATTGCAGATAGGATTGAGCGTTCTTTTATGGCAGCAGCTCTCCTATATATACCAGGGGAAAACTTATTTGAGTCACTTGAGTTCACAAGCAGATAGTGAAGAAGAAAAAAAAGATTGCCAAAATCTTGTTACATTTTTTGGTCTTCAATATTCTGTAACGAGATTTTTGCCAACCTTCCGTGTTACTCGAAAGAAACACATCAAATGAAAGTCATGTTTTGTAGTCAAATTACTTTGGCACGTTTTGACAATTTGTATCAAAGTATAATTGGTTTTTTTCTGAAAAAGATCACTTCAACTGTATATACTTGTGGATTAGCATAAATTGTTGACAAGAGGTGTCAGGAGTGCCAGTCTCTTTTGTGTTGGCTGATGGATTAGTTTCCAATTGTGTTTAGGAATGCTCTGAATCAGGTATGGGAAATTTTAGGGGCACATTCAACTTTGTGTTTCTGACCAAAATCAATTGGGTTGTGTTCTGTAGTTAATGGGGGTGGCTTTGGTCCTCTACCTTTAGAGGTGTTTCTGTGAATATAGAAGGATTTATGAGTGTTAGTACTTAACCTCTTGTTTACTTCCAAATTTTAATAAACTTAAGGCTTCTGAGTTTTATAAGTCTGAAGGTCTCACTTTATTATAGAATTGCATTGTGCGGGCAATTTAAAACCTAGGAGCATAGCTAATGTGTTAAAAAATTTATTTGTATTTTTGTGCAGTACTGGTAACAGTGTGCTTGTGTATAAGACCTGTTGATGATATGATTCATGAGTTGATTTTGACTGCAATGTAATATTGGATGTTTGTACCTTATTTTTTAGGTTTAAATAACCTTTCGTCCTTATAAAATAGGGTATTTTTTTTATTTTAGTCTTTAAATTTTTTGTTTTAGTTTTGAAAAGATTTAATTTATTTTTTGTTTTAATCTTTACTGTTAAGTGATAAGGTTAACTAATGATGTAATAGTGATGTTAATAATTTATTGACTTGTTATGTCATTAAAGAGTTTGTCAAGACAATGTACATATTTTTTTTTATAAATTATGTTTTAAATTTTTATCAGAGCTTACAACACATAAAGCAAAACATAAAGTAGAAAGCTTACAACACAAAGCAAATCATAAAGTAGAATTACTCGTAACGAGCTCTATACATCTGCATTATTTCCATGATCTAGCTTAACCTCACTTGCAAAGTTTCATTTAACTCAAGCATAAGCACAACAAAGAAAAGAGAGTGAGATGCATATCACTGTGTTAACGGTGTGAAAATGAAATATGAATGCATTTTGTTTTTAATTTTTTGGAAAATAATGCTTTCTAAACACAGAAATACACGGATATATGGCAAACTTAGTAATGAAAGTTCAGAACACAAAAGGGCTGCAGTCACTCTAAACAAGACTAATCTGCTGTTGGAGGAAGCCACTTTCATATTTAAGAGTTTGACAGTTCCTTGGATCTTGAACATCAGCTATGTGACAGTTTCCAAAGTGATCTGCAGCACTTCAAAGAGATACAAATGTCCAGAGATGATGGCTCATCTAGACTAGTGGAGTTTGTTTCATCCATTATTTGGGGAAGACTTCAAGTTCATGATTCTCTCACCAGTCTGTGAATAACCAATAGGGAGAGGTAGACCAAGAGGGAGTTATCCCTTTCATATGTTAAAGAAGAAAATCAACTACTTATATTTGATACAACTTTCTTGCTCTTATCTGCCACAACCATAAAAGCCTTAACAAGCTCCTCCTTAACCATGAATAAAATAGAAGCTGCAAAAACACTTTGTACTATCTTTGTGCTCATCCCCTTATAAAAGCCAGGTAGTCCTTCATAACGTATCATTTTAAGTACCGCATCAAAAGTACCTGCATTTATACACTTAGAAAAGGGAAAGACATGCTTTGACAAAGTGGAATAGTTGGTTTCTTCCTTGTTATCATTTTACAATATGGTAAGTGAAAGGCATAAAGATACAAAAGTTATAGGTTAAAATGAAGAAATAGTGTACTATAGTTGTCGTGAAAAATGCAGATTTGATCAAAGTAATAACATAGTTTGTAGCCCAGACATATTTTTTGGCCTGAAGTGAATTTTGGAGTGAGACCTCTTCAAGTGAGAAAGAGCAACAAAAAAATTAGGGCCTTACAAAAATAAATGTCTTTTGCTGAAGCAGGAATCAAATCCCATTCTCCAGAATACTTGGGGAAAAAAACACAGGCGGATTACCCCTGCATTACACTAATGATTAAAGTTTTATAAATACTAATAGTAAATATATTTTTTGTTGGGGAACTTCGATAAAAATGAATTGCCTAAGTTGATTTTAACTTTTGAGAAAAGTTCAGTTCATTTTACTTTCTTATTTTCTTCTTGTATGAGTGCTTACAGAAGTTTAAACAGGACCAAAAAAAAATGGATAAAACAAAAGAAAATATATACAAAATGTCCAAAGGCAAATTAAGTTATACCACATCGATCTAAAAGCAAACCTGAGTATCTATACGAGCTACTTCCACCAATCTCCTGTTTCGCTTGAAGCCTTGACTGTGTGCAAAGAAACATATAGTAGTATGAGTCATCAGGCATACACGAATTTTATGATGCATTTATGGTCAAGACTCGATACCTTGCAGAAAACTGCAAGAGATCAAACTCTATTCTGTTGTCAGGCCATTATCATACTGAATAGTTAATTACATACAGATTGCAACAAGAAAGACTTGAAGAGAGAAAAATATGCTGTTGATTGGTTTCATTGCATGGAATGAAAATGTAAAGCAATCAGTCAGGAGAAGATGAAGGAACTATTGGAGAATATACCTTGACAACTAGTAATGGATATGTTGAGACAGTAGCTCCAAGTTTTGCTATTGCTCCCACCAAAAAGACCTTTTTGAAGGACAGGAGGATGCTTATTTACAGATATGCACAGCAAGGGAAGATATACAAACATTTGACATAAAACAAATAAAAATGTTCTCCTACAACATGCTTTCCACATTTATACCTCTAAAGCAGATATACTTGTATTCCCTTGCTTCTTAGCAGCGCGTTTTGCCCTTAGATGCTTTAATGAGCTCTCGTAAATCATAAACTGAATTGATGGATTGCATACCTGTAATGAAAATTCCCAGATATATGGAGATTATATGAAAATTCCACGTAAACTTGAAATATCAAATAAAACAAATGATGATGAGATTGACCATAATAAGGGCAGGGATGACACCCTTCCAAAATCCAACTATACCCGCTTCGTTGTAGACTTCATTAGCCTTTAACCAAAACAAAGATTCATATCAGCATGAACAGAAGTGAAACTGCCAGGACAACCCTATGAATAATCTATGGCTTTTTTTCTGGAACAGTATTAGTGTATAACAAATCTATAATTCAACATGAAAGATCATGAATGTAACTGCAGGAGGTAACTCAGCCATTTTCTGTTTCTGACAAAGATAATGGATAAAGCAGAATGTGAAACAATAAATCATTTTTCAAAATAAAGAAGCTGGAAATTTCTAAGCAACATAAAACTCGAAAAAATTTCTGATAGTTTAAATAATTAAATTTATTGTTTCAACAAAAAATGTAGTGATTAAGAGGAGGAAAAAGACCAACAACAAGAAGAAAATCCACACACAATCCCTGACCAATGTGTAGAATAAGAATTTATCAGAGAAGAAAAGTGAAATAAGAAGATACTAACTGCATGTATAGTTCCATATGGCCGAGGTTTTATAGAATCGAGTTCTGCCAAATTGTCTTGTAATGTTGAGTCTGCTATTGTGCTTTCAGAAGCAGCCCTCCTTAAAGCTTCTTTCTTTTCGTCCATGATTTTCCTTTGTGCTTGAGTATGAGTCTAGAATCAAAATATAACATGTCACACACAATGGACCCAAAACATGGATGCATAGTTTGTGTGTAGCAATAGGGAAATCGAATACATGGAATAGCTTGAAAACATGTGCATCCATGTAACCAATTATAGGAATGTGAATGAACAGACATACTCCAGAGTGTAAGAATCTTTATGTGAATTTGTATTTGTATGTGTTTACTTATACAGACTACACTCATAAAAAATACCAAAATCCTTATCTCTTTTGGTAAGGTTGGTTACATGGATCACATGACAACATTTAACTAAATTAAATACCAAGCCAAGGTAAAGGAGAAGGATTTCATTGGTAAAACTCATTGATATACCTAATATGGATCATTCACAAACAATAGACCACACTCACAACAAGCAAAAACAAATGAAAAGCAATCATAATTATGTTATACAAAAAGCAAGGCTTCAAATAAAATAGTCCAAGAAGAAAATGGAAACATCTGAAAGCACCTGCATCCGAGTCACCAAAACCCATATTGGGTTTGTGAACAACACATTCAAGGACCTGCAGAGCAGGACAGTTGCAATAAGAATATGAATCAAATCAATAGAAGCTAGGTTCTCTATCACAAACACAACACAAACATGAGTATTCTGAAATCCAACATTCAAATAAAAGTGGCATGATGGTGTAATCACCCAGCAATGGCAGCCACAACAAGCCAACCAAACATCCCAACAGTACCATCTCCACGCCCTTTCACCTTCCGTGCAGCTGCAATGGCAACTGCCCTGTTCTTAAAAACTTGATAGAAATAGTAGTAAATTCCCTGAAAGCATTGAAAAATAAGTGTTTAGATAACCACTCCACAACCCATTGAAAAGCACATCATGTATCATGCCTTTATTGCTTTTGGTTTTCCACAAGAATCTTCTTTCAGAGGAAATACTGTCTGAGACGCAGTCGAACAGTAAATGTGAATATCCTTCTCAATGGGATTTTAATTTTATCCTTGTTCATAACGTTACAGGAGACTAGCGCCTTCTGTTAGACCAAACAGCTATTGGTATCATCTATTATGTCTTAAACCTTGAATTTTGCATCTAAAACAGGTGAATACTGAAGAATGAGCAAAAACTATTATGGGGTACGGTTAAAAACTGAAAATTGATAACCTGAGAAGCAGCAGTTCCAAGAAGAGAAGGCTTGAGGCCACTATAGAGTCCACCCCAACCCTCAGTTCCAATGACCTGATAAAGGGTCACAAGCAATAATCAAGATACCATCATAAACAGAACCAACAAAAAAAGTGCAAAAATTGAACCTGAAAGATCTGAAGAAGAGTGCCAGGAGCAGTGGTTGTTGAGTTGGAGGGCAAACTTTGCTTGTTCCTCTTGAGTGTTCTCTCAGTTTGCTGGCGCGTGTTTACCTGAAAAAAATTGCAATTGAATTGGTTACAAAGCCAAAGAGAGAAAGAGAAAGAGAAAGAGAGAGTACCGTTTGAAGAGGATAAGTTATGATTTGAGCAATAATTCCACCACCTGCACCAGCCAAACCATTTGCAATTGCGTTTGATTCTGACATACTTGTTTTGTTACTCCTCCTCTTCTTCAATTCTTCCTCCTTGTTTCCTTCGTCTTAAACCTTAAATTCATTTGAGCTTCAATTCACACGTGCTTCTGCTGCCAAAGACAAGATATAAAGAATATTTAGAAGATGATAAGACTTTGACTTCACAATTCATTCATATAGTAAAGGTCTTGCAATGAAACTTTTTTTTTTTTTCATTAGTATTAGTTAGTTAAATACGGTTTTATTATATGTGGTGTTAACTGTTGAGCTGACTTGGTGGTTGGTTGTTATACGCCAGCTAGAAATTAGAAAGAAAAAAAAGCATTAAATCACATTCTTAGAATGTTACAAAAATTTTGAAAATTATATTATTATTTTCGTTTTTTTTTTTGTGGATAAGATAGGCGTAAGATCTCTAATAATCTGTGTGTTGTTATATTTATGATGTGTATTTCTATTTTTGCATTAATTTTATTTTATACTATAGACTTGTAAGAATTCTAATGCCACATTCAATTGGAGGTGCTTATTTTCTTTTTACTTAGTTGAGAACTAGTGCTTGCTTAATAAGAACTTCTACTGGACCTGTTTCTTATCAAGAACTTCTTAGGCACTAGATGTTTATATAAGTATGCTTGTACAGGTGTCAAAAAAATTTGTGAGACATGACATAAACTTTTTTTTATTGAATAATAATAATGAAAAGTTAGTAGTAATGCTATATAGTTATTCGTTGAATTTATTGAATAAATTTTTTTTAAATTGTCCAATTGGAGAGAAAACTGTTTAAGTTGTAAAAGTTAAAGATAAGCAATATTTAATAGTGTGACCCACTTAAGATATGTAAAAGAACAGAACGAAGAAAAAAAAAATACTGGAATGGAGATGATCTATTAATAAAGAAGATGCAACACGTGCCTCCTATTTTTTTGTGGCATTTAATACCATTAGGTTAGAGAGACAACTTTTTTTTTTAACTATTTACAACTTAACTAGTGTCCACAAATTTAAATTTGGTTTTTGTCGGCATGAATATAATGAGTAGATGTATCTGTCAATTTGAGTTCAGTCCAACCTATAACAGGTCAATATAATTTTGAGGGGCATTGAACTAATTAAGCAGAAGCTAATAATTTACTTCCTAGCATTTCTCTATGTAATGTGGATTATGTTAAACAAGGTGAGTCCTACTCCCTTTGTCTTTAACTTAAATTTGACTTCTTTTTTACATTATCATATTATTGGTGTAAAACTTTTAACAACTTTTTTTATGATTAATTTCCACAAAAAAAAAAAAAAAACTAATCGGACCATCTTTATTTTTAACAATTTTTTTATCCTACTCCCTTTGTCTTTAGTTTTAACTTTACTATTTTATTAGATTGGGTGATAAATATATAGTTGATTATTTGTTTGGTAGATTATGCTTTTTAAAATACAATGAATGATATAAATAAAAATTAGTTATGTGCTAAGTAAGGTAGAAACAAAAATTATATATATGTAAGAGTTTCTAGTTAAAAAATATTTTCATGAAATAATATTTTTAACTATATTTTTAAATTAAAAATTAAATTCAAATAATGAGTAAAATTTAGATAAGGCATTATAATACAGATTTTTATACTCATACTTTAAAAAAAAAAAAAATCATGTGTTCATTCTCCCACTCATGTAAGTTGTGTCCTTATCCTATGAGTATCTAAATGCACGTGTCCGTGTTAATTATCCACATTTTAATTAACATGAAATTTGATAAATAAATAATATTAATTATAAAAATGATATTAATTAAATTAATATACCATTCAAAAAAATTAATTATAATATTTTTTGTATAATAGAATTTAAATTTTTATACTCTCACTTTTAAATAGAAACATGTATCCATGAACATCATATAAAAATCTTATAAAAAAATCCCGTATAAAAAATGTATAAAATTATTCACATCTTATAACTAAAATGAACAATAATTAAATTTTTATATTCTCACTTTTAAAAAAATCTATGTCTTCATACTCATACGCGTGCAAATTGTGCTCTCATCCTGTGGGTGCCTAAATACACATACCCGTGTCCATTACCCGCATTTTAATTATAAAATTGTATAGAAATTACTTACATCATAAAAATAAAATACAAAATAATTAAATTTTTATGCTCACATATAACAATATAAAAAATTATTACATTATTGTCTTTGAAATCATTGTTGACTAATAATTTTTTCAACCCTTAACTTATTTTAACGTTTATTCTTAGCTTGACTACTTATCTAACAATAACAACGTGTGCATGTCAAAGGATATCTTGTATCAAATTCAATATAGAAATCATATTGTGGCTATATGAAGAAAATTAAAGTATAGTATGTTGTCTCATAAATTTGTTCTTGTTTATTAATGTGTCATTTTTTTTATATGTTTTAAGAGTTATAATTATAGAGTGTTATATAAAGAACTTATTTGACTTGAGGTAACCAAACATGATGAGTTGTATCTTCAATATTTCATGTCAAAATTTTTACTTATATCGCATAAATGTATATTCATCTTCATTTGATTTCGTTTCTTATCGACTCCTTAATTTACTGCATCACAAATACAATTTATGTATGAATAAACATTGGGAACTTACTTTTGGTAATTTTATGGCATATTCATAAATTTAAAGGGAAAAAATAAAGAAGAAAAATATTAATTTGAGATCGAATAAAATTACTTTTGAACTTTTCCAATTAATATCTAAAATAACTAAGGATTTGTTTGGAGAAACTCATTTTTTTTTCTTCTTCCAAAAATGGTTCTAGGTAAGCTTACCTAAAAGACCTCAAATGATTTGGTTCCATTTGCCTTTGCACACGCTCATTTATAAAAGTATAGACGTATTAATTAGGGTCTGTTTATATTCTTCTGTTGAACATCTGTTTAAGGCTTGGAAATGAAATGAAAAAAAAAAAAAAAATCAAAAACACTTAATCATAGGAAAGGAATGCAAAAATTGAAGTGAGTTAAAAATTATTTTTAATCGTTCTTGAAAATCTTTTCCGTAGTAGTGAATAATTCTAGCTTGTTTTGTTCAGCTATTTTTTTTTTTTTATATACACTGAAAAGCTATTTTAAATTAAAGATGAAAATAAGAACTTGAAAGTATAAGTTTTATTACTGGAGCATACGCCTTAAACAATATTTTTAGGTGTCTCACCCATATATAGTCTTCCAATATGAAATCGAGTTTATTGGACGCTATCAAGTCAACACCCTATGTATCAATGTATCAACATAAGCTATTTTTAGGTATTAACATTTATAATTTAATGAATGAGTGTCTAGTAAATAGGGTTGATAAGAATATAAAATACATTTAATTGTAAATAAATTTAAAAATTGATCATTATTATTTATAATTAAAAAAATATTATTTATTACTTATATATAACATCAGAGATAATACGTAACAACTAAGATGAAGATAACATTATTTTAACAATCATCACAAACTAAAGCACGGTAAGTAAAAAAAAAAAAAAAAGTTTATAATTTAAAAGAGACACGTAACATATATCATCAATCATTTGGGATGTTTGAGAGCACTGAATCCTGCTATCAACTGCATCTTTCGGTAACTTTGGCCTTCAAGCCATGTTCCATGGCAAGTATCATAGAAAGCCTTGGGGTTATAGGATGACCTTCCGCCACCTGCATGTGAAACCTCCATAGTAAAGCAACTGCAACCATCTTCATTTCAATAAGGGTAGTATCTTTACCCAAACAACTTCTTGGTCCTGCATTGGAAGCTATGAACTTGTAAGATGGAATGTGTATAATGTTTCCTCTCTCTGAAATCCATCTCTCTGGCTTAAAGTCCAAGTAGCTAGTCATCTCCCCAAATCTGTTCCATCCTTCCCAATTCCCATTGAGTACAAAGAGTATAATATCATGGTATTTGGACTAACATGGTGTCCACTTGGAAGTATATCAGATTTGATTGCACACTTGTGGTCAAAGGGAATAGAAAGAAAAAGCCTCAAGGCTTCACATATAGCTCCATGGAGGTAAACTAGCTTACTAAACTCTTCCACACTTGAAGCAATCCAATCTCCATCTTGATTCACACATTTATCTTTTATCTCTTGAAAAATTTTAGCTTCCACATCTGGATGAGTTGAAACAAGCCAAAGGAACCAACTGAGACCTGCACTAACTGTGCCACTTCCAGCAGAAACAAGGGTAAATGCAGTGTCTCTAAGATACTTGTCATCCATTATTTTCCCTTTTTCAGCTTCTTCCTCCATTAGCACCTTTATCAGGTCAGAATGAGTATTGTGATCTTCTTTTTTGGTGTGATTATTGCATCTACTTTGCTCTTCACGTTTAGATGCAATATGTTCATACAAGAACTTATCTAAAGCTTCTATGGCCTCCTTAAAATTCTTTTCTTGACCAATTTGAAGCCACTCCTGCAGCTTCCACAAACATCTTGGTGTGATGTGCCTGCGGAATGCTACATCCTCAAGCACAATTAAAGCTTTCTGATAAGCAAAGTGTGAGAGATTAGTACTGAACTTGTTTGGAAGGCAATTAGGATCATATCCAAACGCCATAGAACAAGCACTGTCAAAGGTGAACCTCTGAAAGGCATCTTGCAAGCCCACTTCAGCTCCAGCTTTGGATGCATGGTCAAGAAATGGTATTAAGCAATTCTCCAGCTTCTTCTGAATGGTTTGTTGAAGGAAGATCTTAAAGCTTTCCCTTTTAAGCAATGAGTGGAGCATTGTTCTCTCTTGTTTCCATGCATGGAGATCATCAGAGTTAATAATCCCACCTCCTAAAACTGCAAAAATCTCATTCAAATTTGACCCTTTCCCATAGTTGCCAAAATTCTTGCTAGTGATGTGGTGCACGTTCATTGGATCGCTGGTGAGGATAAAGTTGGTATTGGTGAACCAGGGTCCTTTAAACCTTAGGGTGCCTCCATAATGTTTCAAAGCCTCGGTTGCAAGATAATGGATATTGGACAAATTTTGTAGAACCGAAGGTAGCATACCAAGGATTGGCCAATTTGTAATAGGTTCATCTCTATTAATTGTGTTTCCGGAAGAAAATGATGGTGGAGAGAATCGATACAAATACTCCAATGTACACAAACATGGCTATTTGTAAGTATCTTTCAAATTGAGCAAAGATAGAGGAGTTTCTGATGACATTTATACATGCAAATTATGCAATGGATAAGTTTGGTAATCGATCATAATGTTTCTCGATACTAAAAACATTTATAGAAGCATCATGCATGGTTGTGAAGGGATAAGTTTGGTATGATCATAAAGATCATGATGTTTTTCTATAATGGAAAAATAGAAAAATCATTTTAGGCTGGCTGCTGAGTGCCCATTTTCAATGATAGCGGAATCCAAACAAAAAATGGCCATGCCATTTACTGCACACTGCACACTACAAACTTTGCACACTAAGTCAATAATTGTCCTCTAGTATGGTTCCAATTTCCAATGCCTCAGATCTTCCTTTCTTTACTAATAAGTATTTTATGCATTAGTCAAGACACTTAAATAAAAAAAATATTTGTTGTGAAGATGATAGAAGAATATAAAAAATTATCAATTTTAATTCTTTAAACAATAGTTTAATTAAGAGCACGGATTAGCATTTGTTTCTATAAATTATCTTTTCGTTTTGAATAGATATCCCATTAAATTGTATGCTTCACGTCAGCAACACAGTTTGTTTCACGATCCCAACATGATAAGAGACCTCGCTGTGTGCATGCCAACATGACCTTTCTCCATTAGCCTCGTGAATAGCATTCACCGCAACTTGCCAATCTGTTTCGCTAAAAGGATATGATATTGAAGAGTTGCCTGCACCCAAGCGGATATTTTTTAGGAGACTTCCTGAAGAGTGTCTTAAGTATTGATTATTAAGAAATATTTTAAAAAATTAATGTATAAAATCATAGAAAAAAATCAAAGTCCAATTTTGTGTTTCCTAATAATTTTTTTTACTCTACTATAAAAAAAATACTCTTAATTCATTAACTAGTATCCATATAAAACATTTGTTAGCATTTATCTTTTTTATTTCAATTTTGTCATTTGATGATCTTACAATGATGCAGCAATCAAGTCTAAAAGTGATCTACTTGACAAAGAGAAACTCATGACTAAGCTAAAAGCAACCTTGAAGAGAAAGAAAAAGGTTAGAATTTCAAGAGGCCGGCTCCTAACGCGTGTAATGATAAACATAATTACATTTGTGATTAAAATAAAAACTCAGGTTATAATTTCTTATATGTGCTTAATTAGCATATACATGTAGTTTAGTTTATTATCATTCACGAGTAATTTAGTTTAGTTTAGGTTCTTCATTTGATATATATATATATATATATATATGTGTGTGTGTGTGTGTCTCAACAATTTGTCTTCAATATATAAAATATCTCTCAATTTTTCTTTTCTGATGTTTATATTTAATAATATTTTTTATATAAAGACAAACGTGCAGGAGTTATGATAACTTCAGTTCAGGGGCAATGTGATTCAAATCCTCCTTAATTTGAGGTGGGAACAACGACATTAGTATACAATAGTGAAGGTTCATCGCTATTATTGCAGGAGCAATACAAGGTTCAAATCCTCCTTTTCTGCTTTTGAGAGATGACAAACGTTGGTTTATTTCCATGTAAACTTTGTGGTTTTCAGGTTTTGCCAAGTCCTTGTGCATTACAAATTTTGGTAAGAAAAAGTCTGGTTAATTAAAAAACACAAATTATTCTTCGTTTGCCTATCAAAATATAATATTTAATAACATTTACATATTCTCTTTAAAAAAAACATTTACATACTATTTATTATTTTTTCAATAACTGACATTTAATTAAATTGAATCTCTTAATTACAAATTAATCATTAATATATATAACTTCTAATTAAATACAATTCAAATTACAAATTCTAACATTATCAAGTTTTTCCTTTAAAAAAAATCATGTTTTATTAAAATTTGAAATTATTGTTATTCAATACAAATTCTTACACAATTATCATATTTAATAGAAATCTTAATTTCATTATCGTTTTATTTAATGTATAAAACCGTGGGCATATATTTAAACTAATTCAAATAAATTACTAAATTTAAAAAAATAAAAATATACATTTAAAAACACCTAAATTTAAAAGACCCATATTCTAAAATATACCTAAATCTACCAATATATTTTAACTATAAAATTCAATAAAATAACACATCAATCATTGAAAGCATTAAAATTATATATTATTATTTTATTTTATCATTTAATTTTGTTGTGTTTTAGAATATATTTGATTTATTTACAAACCAGAAAGAAACAAGCTACAATCTTAATAAAGAGGAGATGCTGAGAGCACCAGCTAACAATAAGTCCCTATGTAGTTCTTGGTTGAGCAGACGCAAAACCACAACGAGCAAGCCAATCTGCACATTTATTAGACATGCTGGAATGATGAGATGTCTGATGAAAATCAGAAGCAGAAAATAAGACCGCCAGGGCTGATAAGGAGTCTGTTTCACAGATAACCCTCCTATATATATATATATATATATATATATATATATATATATATATGCCCCTGCTACCATGCACGCTAAAGATAATGGATTACGACTACTCTTGCCCGTTTTGTCGTTTGGAGAATGAAACTACCGCCCATTTAACATTCTCCTGCAGGTTCTAGATTCTTCTTTGGTTTAGGAGTTATGGCTGCAGCTCAAGTGGCTTTAGCTATGGAAAGAAAATTATGACAGCTTGGTTGTTTATATGGGGTTTGCCTCAATTTGGTCCATTAGTGAGGAGCCTAAGAGTGAACTTGTTTTTGATTTGATTAAAAATAAAAGTATGTAATACTAATATAAGTTGCAGCAACTGATATATGATTTAATGTATGTATGCAGCAACTCTTTTTTTGGAGTTTTAGTTGGGTATATTAAGGTGACCTGGCTGCTGTTAAGGTATTTAGAATATGGTTGTGTTGCTGCATGAATAAACAAGGCTAGCCAAATGCAATTCGACTAACTTTTGTTACAATACGATTTCAAAATTTAAATCTTGTGATAAGGCGATTTGTTAGTCAAAAGGCACTCTACAAAGGCAAGTTGAAGAATTGAGATCAAACTTCAAAGCTTGGAGTATTGAGAAAAATCTCAAGGAGGAGTGTTAGAATCTGAGATTTTCCCAACTGTTTAATTAAATACCTCTGCAACACGTATGTTTAATTTTTTTTTTTTAAGCATGCATTGTTTAATATAAAGTTGTGGGCTAATTATGCCTATTTTTAATTAGCCACGACGATTCATATACTGGCGTGGTTGGCGCTTGGTGACGACTCCGACAATGCTGACGTCAGCACCGGGAACCGGTTTCCCCTTGGTGGAGTCAAATCCTATGGGAATCCCAAACATCTTCATCATCTCTAACGCGTCCTCGTTCCCCTTAGCTTCTCCTCCTCAATCTTTGTTCTCCTTCTGCTGCTGCTTCTTCACATTGTCGTTATCGAAGTCCGACACCGCTTTCTTCATCTCCTTGTGCTCCTCCTCCGCCGAGTCTCTCCGGTGGCAATCATTCTTTGGGTCAGGGGACGGCGAACGAGATCTGGGAGAGGTAGAGCGCGCATGGCGAGAGCAGCCACGGTCATAGAAGAAGAAGTGGGGATTTCTTGTGGTAGGAGAAAACAACAAGAAGAAGAAATAGCTTTCACGAGGAAGACGGTTTTATAATAAAACCAACTTTTCAAGGTAATGATTGTCACCATGATAGTGATTACTACAACAATCATAAATGTGGTGACAACAACAGTTATATTAGTGGACTGATGACAACAACTGTTAAACTAAATGGCTTTAACTAAAATACTTAAGAATTTAAATTAAATGCCATTAAACAAAATAAAAATATATTTATGAAAGATATAAATATTTCAACTTATTTCATCACTCTCTTTACTTCCACCACCGTTGCATCACTGCAATGATGAAGTATTGAATTTGTGATCATACAAGAATTTCTCGCACCCTCCTCAAGCAACAATTTCTCTAAATTAATTAAATAAATCACAAAACTAGTCTTACAGAAAAGCTAGTTAATCTTTTATTTAGAAAATAAATCAATTTTGTTTTGTGTGAATAATGCAAATCTAATTTAACTGTAAACACTGATCTGAATAAAAATTAAAGCACTGATAACCCACATTGATGGAGACAAAAAATATAAAAGAGACTAAAAAGGAAAAAGAAAAAGAAAATTCAGATACCCATGTGGAGCACTTATATTTAATTGAGAAATTATATATATATATATATATATATATATATATATATATATATTCTGTCTCCACAGGAAATCATAGTAGCCCATTATGGTGTATTATTGTTTTTTTTAGTTGAATTAACAATTGTTACAAAATGGGGACGTCCAATCTAAGAGCATGTGATGATTAAGAAGTCCTTCCTTTTGTCGACCTTTAAAATCCACACCTTTTTTGTCAAATAAAAAAAGGTTTAGATATATGTCGCAACCTGGACACGACGGACGACTATAAAAAAGAGATAGAAAGAGTATTTTTGAAAGGGAAAATTAGAAGAGACTTCGCCACATTTATTTAAAGAAAATGTTAAAAAAGTTAAAAAGATAAAAAAATATCTACAATTAAAAAAAAAAAGATTCTGAAGTTGTTTATGCACGAAAAATGTATTAACATCAGAGACATTTTTCATGAAGACACAATCTTTAATTAAATGTGATAAAATAAAGTAACTTTTTAAATATTTAATTTCTTCAGAACATGAATTATGTTTATTTTTTTGTTTAAATTAAAAATAGGAAACAAATTTTTATTCTAAAAAAGAGGAGATTGTTTTAACCCGGTTCCAACCCTAGTCCAATAAAAATATAAAAAAAAACAATGAAAGAGGAGAAGAGAGGGAAGGATGAGCAAAGGAGAGAAGGAAGAAGAAAGGAATGAAGGAATACATTGAGACTTTTCCTCATTTTCTAGGTACAATACCAAATGACGTAATATTCTTAAATCCTTTTACGTCTTTAGCATTTGTGTCTCTTCAATTCTCTTCCTATCTTTAATTGATGTTCAGACCTCTCCTTACTATTTTTTCTCCTTATGTTCTCTTTGATTAAATAGAGACCTCCACTACTAGAAAAACAGCTTTCTACATCGGTTATTTGAAACATTTAACATCGGTTCTGACCCGATGTTGAATCAGGCACGTTAAAAGTGTTGAAGTTAACATCGGTTCTCAAAACCGATGTTAACAAAAGTAAAGAACATCGGTTTGCCATGAATAACCGATGTGGACATGTGATAAATGAAAACGTTGAAAAGCGTAAAAGATGGTGCGACAACATCGGGTTCCATGCAGAACCGATGTTAAAAAAGACAACAACATCGGTTTTCTTTCCAAAACCGATGTTGATTATGGAGAACATCAGTTTTCCAATGAAAACCGATGTTCTTATCCATAATCAACATCGGTTTTGGAAAGAAAACTGATGTTGATATATATGTTAACATCGATTTTTGTTGCAACCGATGTTGTTTTTTTTATGTTTTTTTAAATATTTTATCTGTTTTTTTAATTTTAGCAGTTCTTTAACCTGAAAATTTAAAAATCCAGATCCAGCCAATTCACAATTTAATAATATCCCAATAACAAATCCAATGTAAATATTGTCAATGTACATAAAAGAATATGCTAAGCATTAATATATACAATTGTTTTGAAAATCCAATAAACCACCTAATTTACTAATACATCTTCTCTAATTTGAAGAAAAAATTTCCCCCATTGGATTCTTATCGCCTTCAACGTGTTGGCTTCCAATGGTATTTCATCAGTGAAAAACTGCATGACATAAGAAAACATGTAATAAGTACAAAACAAAAACAAGTAAACAAAAATAATTTGTTTTGAATTAGACAACTAATTACCATGTCCCAACTATCTGTGAAGCCTCCTTGGACTATTGTCTGCATCCAATGCATGACATAATAGCCACACTCAGTGCTTCCTGTTTGCTTATTACACTAAATTGAAAAACACGGTCAAAGTTAAATGGCAATTACCATAAATATTAATAAAAATTAATTCAATACTTAAACCATGATTTATGAAAAGACTTACTTTAAGCGCATTCCATTTAGTTGTAGCCTTTGATTTATTTGTTGGAGAGTCATCAAGTCCCTTTAAAGCACTGTTTAAGACAAACAAGTATGCATAGTCTACAAGTTACCTTTCAACTGTAGAAATAACGTAAATGTGTTAGAAATTAGAACCTACCTGTTAATAATTCCTTTAAGGTAGTTATCAAGCCTGTTATGCAACGAACAGAACCAGACAACTACATTGGCCTTCGGACATATAACTACCAGTTGCCAATGTGAAATGCATTGTCAAAAATAAGGTTATTATACTGCATACATTAATTAAATTGTGATTCTCATTTATACTTACCCATTCAAATACGGTGCAAGGTAGACTTTTTTCTGTGAAGTCTGCATCCATTTCTTCATATAGTCCTCGATCTGAAATTGAGATTGGCCAGATCTCTGTATCGACTGTGGCTCGAGGAATCCATACACATCGGGATGATCCGATTGCAGACTTAAATGATTCATATGCCTATTGTGCAATGAAAATAAAGTAAGTTATGGTAGAATATAAAACTACTCACCAAGTAATGCTAGTCAATTGCAAGAGACTTACAACATCCACAATTGTATAACGGAGATGTTGAGACATTGACCACCATGGATGATC